>PNEQ01092644.1:0-10333 GCA_003012365.1 Medauroidea extradentata
ATATTTACTGGTTTTCAAGTTTTGTATGAAGTAAAAATATGCAAATTTTGACTTTGAAGTGACATTACGGGAAAACTAGATGAGCTAATTTTTTTCCGTTAGATGTTAATGTTCTCTGAAGTAATGTCTACAAAACTAACACTATTTTATACAAATATAAAATTATGAATTTTTCCCCACTTGAACGCCCTTAAGGCGGTCGCCTACCCAACGCTTCAAATGCGTTGCAGCGTGTTCGTAAACAGGTTTCTTCTACGAAAATATTCCACGTGTGCCTATTGTGCCAAAGTACGAAAAGAAACTTCTCAAAAGGTCGGAACCTCATTGTTAAGACGCCACGCTCATTAAAAAAACATTGTTTCTAAGTCCTCCAACATGGGTAAAAACGGCCTTTTCAGACTTCCGTACTTCAAAATGTAGTAACCGGATGTGTGTGAAACTCAGGTTGCGACATGCACTGAACATAGTTGCAGACTTTCCACCAATAAAATTATATGGTCACCGACTAATGTCCATAGTAAAAACCGTTCGGCGGGAACCTTGCACGCTAGTTCAGCGCTTGGCTCGTTGAGGCGACGCGGCATTTGATGTGCGCTTCAAGGTCAACCTTACTGCTCCATCGCTTTTGAGCCTCTGACGCGCGGGTAGGCGGTCCCCTTAATGCGTTAGGCGAGGTCCGGAGATGGAGGAGACGCAGTAGTCTAGGTAAGCACGTCACAATACAAGTGGGTCACTTTGACGGTGAAAGCAGCTGCTACGGTGTAGGTAAGAAACCTTATTATACTCTGTTTCATATAAGTTTGGATAATCTTGACAACAACTTATGGGTAGAGATGATGGTATATCGCGAAAATGTTTTGTGCCAAGATAGCCTTGAAAACACTGACACAACGTAGCTGTCTGCAGAACAATACCAGGCATCCAATATTACAATATCGGTATTCTTATTGGCTCAGTCAAATAGGGCAACAGCTCCACGTATAAGCTAAAGCCAGTAATCTTTTGGTAAGCTGGGCGTATATTGAAATCCATCAAACAGTCAACTTTTCCCGCGATAAACCATCATCTCTACTTATGGGCAATAATTTTCAGTATTTTGTGATTTGTTGCACAATGCAAGACATTTTTAGCTCTAAAATGAACCTGATAGGTCCGTTTCAGCATTTATACTGCAAAATCTGTCTTGCGTAGTGACACAAATAACAAAATATTACCCATGAGTTGCTGTCAAATTTATCCAAACTTATATGAAATGGAGTATAACTGCCAGTTCCTAGAATGAAACAGTTAAAATCCGTACCTCCAGTTTCGAGCAAGCAGATATTTTAGTATAAGGCCATAATTACAAGCATTTAGATGGTATGCGTTCATTTCAGACAATAAAACAGAGAAACAAAACCCTACTTTACAAATTGCATACAGACATACAAATAGGCATACGAAGTACACAAGTGTACGCACGTGTATAAAAAATATATATTTACAAAAAAAAAAATTAACATACAAAGTTTGGAACAATGAAAATAACAAATGACCTGTCCTTGTAGTCATGATATATTTTAACCATTTTTTTCGTAAGTTTCGGTACGGAAGTTTATTGTTTATTTGTGTTATGTATGTTTGTTGGCTTTTAAATGTTTTTATATTCGCTTTAACCAGAAACAATTACTTAAATATTATTGTGGTCATAACACCACCATCAAATTTAAAAAGTTTAAAACAACTCAAGAAATTTCAAACAAAATATAGAAAATTCAAACAACTTTCAAACTGTAATCACAATTCCGAACTCACAACATAAAACGAATTTGAATAAATAATATTCTACAACCAAAAGCTTCTCAGTTAGACACAATACAAAAAAAAAGCTAAAGAATTATTATCTATTTGATATTTTCTACTGATTTAGAGCATACAAAACAAAATTAAAAACCTAAAGACGCTCGAAGACGCAAATAAAAATATATTTTCATGATTTTATTTTGTAGGTTTCTTACATTACTTAAAGCTCAGTCAATCAACTGTAATGTAAGTAGGTGCAAGTCTTAACGTAAAACTACATCAACTACAATTTGAATATCTTCAGAACTAATTGTTGAAAAAATTTGTCACCGAGTGACACAAGTTACAGTGATACTAACACCCACGTGGATACAGAACTCATTTCAATCCGTCACCCTGCAAAACTTTTTTTCAAAAATTTCAAACGGCAGCAACTTAACTACAAAACGGCCAAGATTTCCAAGAAATGTTTCCTGCAGGTCTGCAAGCATAAATATTGCCAGCATAACTGATGCGCGAGCAGTACATCAGTACCTGCTACTGTATATCTAGGGAAACTCATTTGAAGATGTTTGGCAACACGAATAAACAACTCAGAGTTTGATGGTGAAGGAGGAGTTGGGGGAAAAGGAGGGGGGGGGGGCACGAATCCATTACGGTGTTGGTGTGTATTTATCCTGGCGACCACGTTGAAAGCAAACCACGTCTGTTTACAAACTCTCCCGCATGTTTAACTAAAAACCGTTTACCGTCACACACACTGTCATACATTAAGTGCAACACAGTTTAGACAAATAATTTTAAAAAAACCGGAGTACGAGTGCAGCTGCACATTGATTCACAACAACAGAGTAAAAAAAGTCTTCCTTCAGGTAGCTCATGGTTGAGCCCTTCTGAACAACAGCATCTTGTCCTGAATAATTTCATATACGAAAAGCAAACATTCAAAACCAAACTTGTCCAAATATCCGCACAAGAGTTGAACACCATTTATACATAAATTTGGCGAGCTACACACGAGCATAAACTCAGATTCATTAAATTAAAATACTGTACCATTGGATATGTTATGATTCTTCTTAGTAAATAAGTTATTATAATATTTCAATTTTTTTAACTTCCTCTGCAATTCTATAAGATGGACATGTCTTGATTTTTAATGTTTGCTGCTCATATATATAAATTAAGGCATTAAGAGTGAATAGTAAACCAGAAAATCCTATAACAGTTAAACTTAAGAGTCTCTGTGGCAGAAACCAATGCAGTATTTTTGGAAAAGAGAGCACAGAGACGAGGTAAACAGGTTTTTCTACACGAACTGGAAAGTAATCTATCGTGTGTTTGTGTGAGTGAGGCACGACCGGCTCATTTGGTGCGGTATCCCCTCTATCGCAAGACACTGATAAGGCGTGCAGTTGTATCGTATAGATCACTCGCCCGACTGACCCTTTCTGTGGTGCCCCGTATTTTTATTGGTGGAAAGTTTTAGTAAAGTCCAATAAACCTTTCTATCGTAGTTTCACAAGAATCCGGTAGGTAATTGTTTACATATAATAGATTGGAAAAGCCGTTTTGCTATTTTGAAGGGGCTCCGAAATGATATTTCTAACTAACGCTATGTTTTGAAACTACCTTTCCGACATGGTTTGAAGCGTTTGTTCTTTTCGTAAATGCACACATTTGAAAGACGTTGAGAAGATTCTTAGAAAAAAAGAGTTCGGCTAGAGCGCTACAACGCTGTTTACAACTTGTCAAGGCAGGCAGGCGCCTCAAGGCAATGGGTCCCTATTTTGGTAAGTTTTATTTTTTAAATCCTTAAAGGGAGCAGATATCGTAGGTCCGTTACATAGAAATGTTGTAAATTGTTTGTCCTACACTAGAGATGATGGTATATCGCGAAAGTGTTTTGTGCCAACAAAACCTTGAAAACGCTCTAGTTTCTCGCAACATATATGATTCGATGATATACTTCTGGCACAACGTAGCTGTCTGCAGACCAACAACGGGCATAAAATATTACAATAGCGGGATTCTTATTGGCTCAGTCAAATAGGGCAACAGTTCCAAGTACAGGCGAAAGCCAGTAATCTTCTGGTATAGTCTGTCTCATATAAGAAGTCCATTTTTTGGCATTTGTGTTTGCATGAATTTTTTTAGTTCTTTCCATGAAATAAGCAGTGTTTTCCTCTGCCACTAGTAACTTTTGCACAAACACACTTAGCTGGGTCTCAAACTGTGAAATTTATCAAAATTAAAAGTTATTTCCTGCAGAAGTTGGTACACACGGTAGCCTTCGAAACCGTCAAAAAATGGAATTCTTTCGTGAGACAGACTATAAGTCGAAACTATGTTGGAATCCAGCAGACAGTCAAGTTTCCCCGCGATAAATCATCACCTCTTAAGTCCATAATCAACCAAAATTATTGAAACTTATGTTAGAAAAAAAATAGGCTACATAATACAAAAAATTCGAACATTTCTATGCAACTGTTTTGTGATACCGGCTCCCTTTAAAGATTTAAAAAAATTGAACCCGTAAAAATAGCATAAATAGTAACCCGACGCATCGGAGCATGGACAAGACGAAGAATAGTGCGTCCCAAGAGACGTTACTGAGGACAGAGAGCAGTTCTCCAGCGAGGAGGGAGGAAAGTAGATGTAAACACAGTTGTTAGCTTCCCTCCCACCGCACCAACCTCCTCTCTGGGAGAGACAATATTGAGATTGATGGAGACCGACCGACCACTAGGACCGGGCATGTGTCTCTACAACTTTCAGTTACACGAGAAAATGACGCAGAGGAGGGGAAAGTTACAACCTTGCTCTCACAAAAACACTGCCTGACAAAACTTACCATCATGTAGGGTCATGTTCCAAACTATAGGGCGTTCACGTAAATCAACACTTTTTAGTACAGACTCACCGTATCCCACAGGACTGGTGTGCAGTATACTCGCCGATAACTTGCCTCTGTGATGACTCTATCATTTTATGACATATTACTAAAGATAAATGACTGCATTTACATTTTTTGGACATACTCCAATTCGATGTAGATGTTTGTCACAAAAAAAAAACCAAAGAGAATAGAAAAATATAAATAAGTAGAGTATGCTTTAGTCAAGAGGATATATACACAACATAAAACTCCATAAGTGGAATTGAGTGAAATAAACCGAGGACAAACAGATAAGAAACAAAAAAACCGGACGCCAGCAATGCAGACAGCACAAGCTTCAGCCATGCATTGGCAAACGTACAAACACATAGAGCTCATAAACCACAAAATGAAATAAAAATACGTCACAAAGATAAGACGTAACAATTATAATTTTTTACAGACTAAACGAGAGCAGATGCTATTTCACCATGTTGACCAATTTTTTCAAAACAGTAAGTACTATGACTTTAGCTAATTAGGTAACAAACAACGTCTTTGTTAAGTTATTTGTAGTCAAAACCGTATAACTTCTTGTATTGAAAAAAATCTCCTGTCACGGCAAAAACATCTTTAAATAAAACTGCCAAACAGATTTGTGATATCTACTCTCGATAGGTTTAAAAAATAACTATCGTAAAAACAGTACTACAATAACAGAAGATAACGGCCTTAACATTGGGACACACGTAAAATCCTCTTTGGACACAAATGTAATGCCGGTTCAAGCGGTTTCGTCTAAATTTCTTAGCCATAACACGCTGCAATATACTTCAAGCGTAGGCACGTAGACGCATTTAGGCCATGGCCTTTCATTTATTTCAAACAATTGCAAATAACTCAAATATTTTTTAACGAAATGCTTTGAAAAAAAATGCGAGACAGTTTGCAGTCATACGATACACAATTTTGCCAGAGTGTTTTTAAAATATTGTACCGTTTGCTAGCAAAAAAATGTTTTGCTTATATTGACCACAAAATATGTTATATTTCAGGAGCAAAAATCTACAAATCCGTTTGGTGTATTGCAACAAAAAAAAAATTCAGTTACAAACGATGATATATAACATTAAAACTGTAAGAATGAATTTTTGGTATATGTATTAATTTGCTGTAAAGGAATTTTAAACCACTGCTAAACTAACGAGCGAGACCTTAACTGAATATTCGGTTGTGTGGTGGTATTATTATCAAACGTGTAGTTACGTTACTTTTGCTAGAACAATGCGTGTGAAATTATGTTCCTGTCTGTACAGCGGGCAAGCGTATTCCAAGCGCCACTTCTCGGAACGTGAAATGCAAATGGAAAATTCAAACCCGGCGACACGGCTGCGCGGTGACAGGTAGTAAACGATTGTCGGATAGGAAGAACGTATTTTCTGGTAACGACAGAAACAGTGGAAATATACCAGTGTGCTGTCTATTCCTCGTCGCTTAACACTCGAGCACTTTTTACAACTATTATTGTGCGACAGTTTGCTGACGATTCGATAACAAGTTGCCGTCTATCGATTCCAGAATAATGTCATGACGTTCCATTTATTTGCTTCTCCCCCCTCCACAATGATTTTCCATCCTTTTAACATTGACAAATGAAACCAGATAGCAGATTTTAACAGGCGTCTCTGTTGTTTGTTTGTGTGTGTTAAAGGTGAATATGTCAGCGCACTGATATTTAACTGTAGAAAATGAAGCTTTGTAATACTTAAGAGACAGGAAATTTCGCGAAAAGATTTTTGTACCACTTTGTATCAGTGCCTCCTGCGAACCTGCATCTCAGCTTTGTGGTCAGCGATTGGATGCCTTAACATACAACGTCTGGAGGTTAAACCCGCAAATCACAGGCGTGTTGTGTGACAGTTATCCGTGTACTGATTGGCACAGTCAAATGAACATCATCACGGCAAAGAAACACTCTGCAAATAGCCACGGTGCTGAGCTGCAAGTTCGCACGTATGGCACTGAAACAAAGTGGGGCAAAAATCTTTTCGCCAAAAATTCTTGTCCCTAACTTATATGTCGGTTAAAATATAGACAGAAATAGGCGAAACAAATTTTACTTTCCATACGATTCAAAAATTCATGGTTATACCTACAGACAACTGCGCATAGGCAGGATTTGGGGGTGGCAAGCAATAGGCTATCTTTGATAACAAACAAAAATAATTTTATACTCCCTTTTAGCTATACGACTTACAAAATAACTTGGCTGAAAACTACTTAAATAGCACAATTTTGCACCTTGAAATACAAATTTTCCTGGGGAACATCCTCAACCCTCCAGGCTGGATTGGTGTAACTTTATCTGCCACCCAAACCTAAAATGCTGAAGTCCCGCCTATGGACAACTGTGTCGAGTCCGACAGTTACCGTCCAATCATGCGTGTGTTGCATGGGCCTCTCCGGTAAGTAAATTTAGGGGGGGGGGGACATGGGATGTAAATATATTTGGCGAATAGAAGTAAAAATATCCTAATAGAATGTTTAATAAATTTGTCTTTCAAACAGGTTGATCACTGAAATAATTATCCTTTACGTGTAGGAGTATTCATGTGAACAATACATAAATAACACACAATACCTTCACTTGCACATCAATATGTCCCTGTGTCCCCTCCACAAGGAATGTTTGGAGGGGACATGTCCCCCATCCCCCCCCCCCCCCCGCCAAGAGGCCCATGGTGTGTTACAAGAAACTGTTGCGCTTACAATGGTACGTTCGCATAAGAAATGTTCGCGATAAAATAAATCTCTGGTCTCCTCTGACTGGCTAGCCGCTTCCACCTCACTTTCACATTATTGTAAAAATAAACCGTTAGAGTCACGATATTTTATCAGCTGAAGGCAAACCCGCCGATGAACGGCATCGTCCGACACGATTCCCACATACGAGAATCCGGGGACCGACCCCGCTGGGAATAGAACCCGGAATCGCCTCGGTAGGATTCGACTGCTCTAGCCACTACGCCTGCGCGTAGTGTAGACGGTGCATTATAAGCGCTAGCGAATGTCGTCCTCGTCTTGATACAGGCCCATCAAGCGTGGGGAACAGCTCACGACAAGACGGCCGCCTTGGATAAGCTCTTCAGAAATCCCCGCTTAGTTCCTTCAGGCGAACATCCTCTCTCGTCGTGGGAAAATTAACACCGCCGCCAACCTAAACTCTCTCCATAGTAAACTGCTAGCTTGGGTCAATATGCTTCTTTCACACAAACACTTGGCATTCCCTGATAGGCTGAACTGCCGCCTGTCATTACACGACAACCATTAGTTACTTTATTAGTTTTTACACGCATTAAGTGCGCCATCTTGAATTTTGTGTTATTACTTTGCGTAAATTTACGGAACGTAACCAAACTGCCGTATAGAACAGATATTGATAAAATTTAAGACACCACAAAGTTTGCCGTTATTATTGTTACAGGTATAATCGTAGTTATAAAATTCTTCTTATTTCCTGACTGTAATTAGATCTGTGACAAAAGTAAAGACAAACAAAGATTTATGACTGAAATTCTATCAATATGTATTCTATTCGGCAATTAGATTAAAAAACCATAAATTTACCCACAAAAAAAATTGTGACATAAAACACAAAAATGTAAGATGCCGTCGATCTCTCGCCCTTAATGCGTATAAATGCGAATAAAGTAACTAATGGTTAGAGACCTTAAAAATTCGCGACACAACACGTCTGTGATTAGCGGGTCCTAGAACTCCAAGACGCTGAGAGCCATAAACGACCAATCATAGACCACGAGAGAGGTTGCACTGAAACACTGAACCAAAGTGGTGCAAAAATATTTTCGCGGAAATTGAGGGGGGGGGGGGTTCCCAGATATCGTACACATTATTTTCTGAAATTGCTTAACCGAACGTGGTAGAGCAGTGGTGAAACCCTCGCCTCGCATTCGGGAGGACCTGAGTTCAATCCCCGGCTCCGGCCATCCTGATTTCGGTTTTCCGAAATCACTCCAGACGAATCCTGGAATGGTTCCTTCATCAGGCCTGGCTACCACCTTCCCCCTCCTCCTTACCAACACTCGCATTTAACGAAGTCTCGTGCTGTTCGAGTACACGTAAGAGTGACTAAACAAATAAATAAATAACATTTCGTGGTGCGACCTCCAGCTGCAGAAAATATTTATTTTCTCAATTGGAGTAGGGTCCGCGGTGGCCGAATGGTCAGACCATTCACACCCAAACCAAGGCGATCTGGGTTCGATACCCGGCGGGGTCGCATGTGGGAATCAAGCCGTTGGAGGCGGGTTTTCTCGGGAACCTCCCGTTTCCCTCGTCCATTCATTCCGGTACTGCTCCATTCTCATCTCATGTCACCCCTCACTAGCGCTAAAGACCACGATGTTAAGAGCGCTGATCAAAAATCTCTCACTCACTCAATTGGAGTATGAAGAAACTTAGAAAGGTTGACTTAAAAAATCACTTTGGCCCGTATTATTTTTTTTTTTCAAACAACGCGGAGCGAATTCGCTAGTTTCCACGGTCGCGACACGTGTTTCGCCATCAGCAATTCCCCCCACCCCCCTCCCAAGCCTAGAGAACACACAATGGCGACGGCTGAAACACGCCGAGTCATTACGTAATACGCGATATCGTGCTCAATCCAGTCACGATCTGTATTAACATAACGGTTTTCTGGCCTGCGAACGAGTGGAGCCGGGGAGGGGGAAGAGAAACCTGAAGCTAGTCGACAGTAGAAAGTCGTCCCACGCGAGAAACTCCTGCAGCGCGCACAGGTTTGCGTCTGAGCCTAAATCAAGGATTGTACTTTGGAACATACCACCCTGCATGGACTATATATATATATATATATATATATATATATATATATATATATATATATATATATACACACACACACATTTAAAGTGGGCTTTACGTTTCATCGACAGCGAGATCATCAGAGACCAACGTTAAAACTATACTCATTAGTTCCTAATGTTTTTGCGATTATTGTTATTATTTTTTAAAATTAAAAGAGAGCAGATATCAAAAATCTGACTGGCAGTTTTGTTCAAAAAGAAAAAATTACACGGTTTCGACTAAAAAGTCAACCAGAATTTTGTTAATTACATAATTAGCCAAAACCATAGCATTTGCTGCCTCGAAAAAGTCAGCCAACTTGGAGAAGACGGTTTTAAACAAAACTGCCAAACTGATTTTTGATATCTCATTTCTTTTATGCATAAGAAATTAATTTTGCTTAAAAATTAGAGCATGGTTGAGCCGTTCTGTAGCGTGGTACGAAAAGTATTTTTTACTGTATAACTATTAAAAATGTTTGCAATGCGTTTATATACTAAAAGAAAACACAATTAAAAATGTGTCCCTATGGTTTAAAAAATGCCATCCATTAGTTAGCTTCTCAAAAATGCTAAAAATGACTTTTTAACGTGTGGCGTGTGGTTCGCCACATGCTTATTTTGATTGACTTGCAGTGGTTGCCAGTGGTTGATTGCCGATTATGTATTTATGGGAACTTGTTTGTTGGCGTGATATCCGAGAAGAGCCGAAGTACGAGGGACTATTTGCTTGCGCGGAGTGGTGCGGGGTCTGCTGGATTCTCCGAGCCTTCCTACGGCGGTGTTCGTG
>PNEQ01092645.1:0-10332 GCA_003012365.1 Medauroidea extradentata
CATTACTTAAAATCTTTTGGGCATTACTACCTATAACAAAAGAATACCTAGGTTTATTTATTGTATGAAATTTTAAAAAACTAGTTTTATTTAGATTTAAAGAAAGTTTGTTAGCCAAAAACCAGTTAATTAATTCTAAGAAAACCTCATTACACTTTACTGATAGTTCATTTACATTTTTACTTGCCAAAATAAGACTGTATCATCTGCGAAAAGAAAAGCCTTAGTATTAAAAGACAAATTAAAAGATAAAGTCATTGATAAAAACCAAAAAAAGAAGGGGTCCCAAGACAGAACCCTGAGGAACGCCTTTTTTTATTAACATTACATCAGAATGACCAGCAGAGCCATGACTGTCAGTATAACTCACTGCTTGATATCTATTTGATAAATAAGATGATAACAATTCATATATAGTTCCATTAATACCATAAAATTTCAGTTTACTCAACAAAATTTCATGATCTACACAATCAAAAGCTTTGGATAGATCACAAAATATCCCAATTACATAATTTTTATTGTCTAATAGTTTCAAAATATGTGATGTTAAGTCAAAAATAGCACGATTCGTGGATAATCCTGATCTAAAACCATACTGAGCACAACTTAAAATCTTGAATTTTTCAAGATTATCAATAAGCCTTTTGTATAATATCCTCTCATAGATTTTAGAAAAAGTTGACAACAGAGTAATAGGTCTATAATTATCTACAAGCTCCTTATCTCCTTTTTAAAATAATGGTTTAATCAATGCAAACTTAAGACGGTCTGGAAAAATGCCAGAGTTAAGTGAAATATTAAAAATATGACTAAGAGGCACACTAATTAAGTGAATACACTTTTTCAATAATTTGCTACTGATTTCATCATATCCATGAGAAGATTTAGAGGAAAGAGAATCTATAATCCTACAGATTTCAGCAGGAGTAGTTTCATTTACTATAATATTAGGATAACAGTTAGGATGAGATTTCATAAGATAACTTACAGGATCACCAATTTCAATTTCATTAGTTATGGAATCAGCTAGAGAAACAAAATGCTTATTAAAAATGTTAGCTACTTCGAGTGGATCATTAATCATTGAACCATTTACTTTGATAGAGATACTGGGAGTTATTTTGTTTTATTGGTGTGACGGTTAATAATATCCCACGTCTTTTTAATTTTGTTTGCCGAGGAAGTAATTAATTTATCATGGTACATTTGTTTAGCTTTACTAATGACTTTGTTTAATATTTTAGTGTACTTTTTATAGTGAGACTTTACTCCGTTATCATTACTATTCTTACAATCATAATATAGTACATGCTTTTTTTTGACAAGAAATTTTAATACCACTGGTTATCCATCTTTTATCATTATTTAAGTTTTTACCCATAGAAATCTTAGGAAAATAAGATTCAAAAATTCTGCAAATAGTACTATGAAATAAGCTGAATATTAAATTAGTGTCAAAATACTGATACAATTCAAACCATGAGGTTCGACTTAATTCTAGATTAAATTTATTGATAGATATATCATTTATGATTCTTTTCTTTTCAATAAATGATCTTGAAATAACTGAAGATTTACACAAAAATAAAAGCTGTGCATCATGATCTGAAAGGGCGTTATAAAATGGCAAAATTATGTAATTACAAGAATTTAACTTATTGACAATTATATTGTAAACAATTGCGCAACAGCTCTTGACAATCCTGGTTGGAAAATTTAGAGTTTTCATTAAATTAAAAGTATTAAATAAATTTTCTAGTTTTTGTAAGATTAAGTTACCACATAGAAAATCAATCTTAAAATCTCCACATATAACAATTTCATTATTTGGTTTAAAAAACTTAGCAAGCACAATTTCAAGGCTATTTAAGAAAAGTTTAAAATTTCCAGAAGGGGACCTATAAACTATAAGAATAATTATATTCTTGCCAGGTAATGAAACAGATCCAACAACACATTCAAAATCCTTTTCTAAGCACCACTTAGTTAAGTTACATCCAGTTCTTTCGAAACAATATTATCTTTAATATAAATGCATACACCACCTCCAAGGAATTTAGTTATGCATAAAATATGAATACAAATATTATAATTTTTTTCAAAATTTTGAATGGATAAAATAAATTCATTAAGTTTATTACGAATACTACGTATATTCTGGTGTAAAATAGTGAGCTTATTATAGTAGGAACCAAGCCCACTATAAGCTAATAGTGTGAAGCCGATCATTGCCGTACATTTCAATGGTAATAGTGTGAAGCCGATCATTTTCGAACATTTTCGAACTGCGCATGCGCAGGACGTCATTTTTCACGAGTCGCCATATTTTGGGTGGCAAAACAATAGCAGAAAGCAATGTAATTATGTAATTTTTTTACAAAAATTCGCGCAAATTATTTATTTGAATCGTACACAACAGTTTACAATTGCTTCAGAAATATAAAGGAAGCTGAATGAGCTCTCGCTGTGTGTATGCACTTTATAAACTTGATGAATTTGAATAAAAGTTTCTTACCTGTACAAAGATAATCCTCCGCAACGATCGAATATGTTTGTAAGGCCAAGATCTGCACAAACTTTCACCATAATGTGTAGTTAACAAAAAACTAAAACATTTTCATTCAGCTCAATGCTATGTTTACATGTTGTCTTTAAACGTCGTCTGTTGGCTGGCTTCAAATTAGCTCAAAGGCTTCCACTCCATAGACTAGTACCTCCATGGACTAGAGGTCCGAATTCAAATTAAGTGAGCTAGAGTGAGCTATAAAGAGAGTGTACAGTGAGAGTGAGCACACTCTTCATATGGACACGACCTTAGTTGCAATATCTTTCACAACACAGTATGCAGATGATACAAACATTTTTTATGCTGATACGTTTGTTGACGGGCTGGTGGGACAAATATAGGAAGATATAAAAAATCTAAGTGTAGGTCTATGGCTGAAGTAAAACTAATTAACTTTAAATGAGGATAATACTAATTACGTGTGTATCACCAAAGAAAATATAAAAATCCATCAACACAAACAGATAACAGTAAACAATAAACCCTTGCATAGGGTAGGCTATACAACATTTCTTGGTCTAATTATTGACGAACATCTCACCAGATATAATATTATTACACAAATACGCAACAAAATTAAGCCGGCTACGTCAGTTATATGGAAAGCGAAAGATGCTGTACCTCGAAAAATTTTAACGGATATGTGTTTTACGCTAATTCATTCACCTTGTCTACATGGTATGCATATGGGAATCAGCCAATCAAACTTTAATTAGCTGCATTGAGAGAATTAAAAACAGAACAGTAAGACACACCAGCCACACAAGGTTTATAAACATAATCTATCGTGATATATAAACGCAACAAGTCTACATATTAACACAAGGAGAATGTGTAAAGTCAGCCTATAGTATAGTACACAACCAAACGATAAGTAATATATTATTCACTCACAGGAACAACATACACCAACATGCTAATAGGAAAGCCAAAGACCTACTACAGTGAAATCCACCAGATGTGGATCAAAAGGGTTACGGAAAAGATTAACGAAGGAATTTAATAATTTAACTTCAAAAACCAAGGAAGTTAAGGATGAAAGGCAGTTTTAAAAATATCTAAAACATCAGCTACGGCGGAAACACGAAAAATGTTAAATTAATTCTTGATACCCTGACGCAGCCCTGCTATTGATGTAGACTTCAGGTAGGCACTTAGTGAGTTTTAAAAGATTCTGTTTGCTCCAGCTAGATAGTTGTTACGAATATCAGGTACATGCAATAGCTATTAGTTTGTACGTTGCTGCTACAGGATTTATCGGTCTCAATATTTGTATTTTCTTTTGTTTACTCCCGTAGTGTACTCTAATTGTATGCTCCTACTGTATGTTTACATTCTATGTGTCTACTATATGTTCCACTATATTTTAGAATGTATGTTTATACTGTATGTCTTATTGCAGTGTTCGCATAGTGTTTGCATTGCCAGTACATTATTCTGCTATTGTATGCTCCAACTAAATATTCCTACTGTAGGGCCTATGTTTTTTTTCTTTTGTTGTGTTTCTACTATATGTCCCTACTGTATGTTTACCTTGTATGTATATATTGTATTTTTTACTGTGTGTCTCATGATATGTTCACTGCATGAACATGTGTTGCTGCTGTAGTGCTGTAGTACTTGTAATTGGTACTGTGATAATTATCTGTAAACATTCTGTCATAATCTTATATTTTGTATTGTTCCTTGCAAAGAGCCGAGACGACTCTTTGGGACATTAGCAGAGTAAATGAAATAATAAAAAATATGCAACATCTTTGTACTAAGTTGCACAACCTTGCACTACATTGCACAAAGCTGCACCAGCTCGCAATAAGTATCATTAGCTATCGCGTATCCTAACCAAACTTAACCTATCACAACCTTACCTAACGTAACCTAAATAAACCTACCCAAACGTAACCAAACCAAAACCAACACCAACCCTACCTAACCCAACCTAACCCTACCAAACCTAACCCAACCCAACCTCACCCAACTTATTTAAAATCAAAACAACCTAGCCAAACTTAACCTAAACTAATGCAAACTAACAATCCAAGCTCACAAAGGAAACCTAACGCTTATCAACTTTACCCAACCCTGCTTGTACTAATTTGCATTTCATGCACTAAGTTGCATCTCCTGCACTGTGTTGCACTTCCTGCATTTAATTGCACTATCTTGCAGTAAATTATATTATCTTGCACTAAGTCTTAGCATTTTGCACTAAGTTGTAGTATATTGCATTAAGTTGCACTATTTTGCCTTTAGTTAAGCTTACCCGCAATAATTTGCACTTTCGCGCACATATTTGCACTTTTTTTGCAGTAAGTTGCACTGAGTTCCACTAACTTACACTGAGTTGCAATTGCCTTTGCTAGGTTGTACTAGCTTGCACCTAGTATCACCAGCTTGCAACAACCCTAACCCATCCTAAGCTACTTACCTAACCTAAACCAACCAAACCTAACTCAAACCTAATCCGAACTAACCTAACCTAACATATCCTAACCTAACCCAACCTATTTTACCCAAATCAACTAAGATACACTATCTTCCACTAAGTACCTCTATCTTACATAAAGTTGTATTAGCTTCCAATAAGTAATGCGAGCTTTCATCCACCCTAACCCAAAATTATCTTACTCAACCTAACTTAACCCCATATAACTCAACTTACCCTAATCTAACCCAACTTCGTAACCCTCAATCAACTCTCTCTTGCACAAAGCTCCTCCAGTTTACACTAAGATTAACTATCTTGCACTATGTTGCAATTTCTTGCACTAAGTTGCTCTAACTTGCTATAAGTTGCACTAATTTGCACAAAGTTGCACTAACTTTCACTAAGTTGTGTTAGCTTTCACTGAGTTGCACTAGATCTCACCAAGAATCACAAACTTTCAGCCACCCTAACGCGACTAAACATATCCTAAATCCATCGTAACCTAATACAACCTAAAAAAACCCAACCTAACCCAGCCTAACCCAAATAAACCTTGTGCAACCTCCCGAACTGAACCTAAATAAAACCAACCTAACCTATCTAAACCATAGCTAATGAAAACAACCCACCCTAACCTAAACCAACCTAACCCAACTCAACAACCCAACCTAATACAAGCTAACTACAAACTTGAGTATCTTAAGTTTTTTCTTTCATACACTAAAGTGCACTATCTGGCTCTGACTATCACTATCTTGCATTAAGTTGCAATAGTTTGAACCAAGTGACACTAGATTGCACCCAAATAAAACCCAGCCGCACCTTACATAACCTAAACCAACATAACCGTACCGAACCTAACCAAAACTAACCTAACTATTCACCTCACCTAAACTTAACTAACCTAATCCAAACTAACCTAACCCAATCAAATGCACTCTCACAATGTTGCACAATCCAACTGAACCTAACCGAACCCAACTGAACATGACCAAATATAACCAAATATAACTGAACCTAACCCAACCTAGATACCCTAAAACAACTTCACCTTACTGAATAACTGAACCAAGTAGCACTATTTTGCATTTAGTTGCACAAGCTTGCACTATGTGGCACAAGCTTGCACTATGTGGCACAAGCTTGCACTATGTGGCACTAGCTTGCACCAAGTGTCACTAGTTTTTATCCACCTTATCCAAATGTAACATTACTCAATTCAACCCACCCCAATCTAACCCAAACCAACCCAACATAACACAACCCAACCTTACCTTACCTAATCAAACCTTACCTTACCCAACCTAACAAAACCCAACCCAACCTAACCCAACCCACCCTAACACAACCTAACATAACCCAACTTAACCCAACCCACCCTAACACAACCTAACATAACCCAACCTAATGCAACCCAACCTAACCAAACCCAACCCAACCCAACCCAACCTAACCCAACCCAACCCAACCTAACCCAACCTAACCCAACCTAACCCAACCTAACCCAACCCAACCTAACCGAACACATACCAACTTTACCTAACCTTGCTTGCACTAAAATGCACATCTAGCTCTAAGATGCACATGTCTGCACTACATTGCTCTTCCCTGCATTAATTTGCACTTACCTACACTAAGTTTCACTTACCTACACTAAGATGCACTTACTTACACTAAGATGCACTTACCTACACTAATTTACACTTTATTGCACTAAATTGCACTTGCTTGCAGTAAGTTGCACTTTCTTGCACTAAGTTGCACTTTCTTGCACTAAGTTGCACTTTCTTGCACTAAGTTACACTTTCTTGCACTAAGTTGCACTTTCTTGCACTAAATTGCGCTTTGTTGCACTAAGTTGCACATTCATGCACTAAGTTGCACTTTCTTGCAGTAAGTTACACTTTCTTTCTCTAAGTTGCACCGAGTTAAATTATCATGATATAAGTGGCACTATCTTACATGGGGCTGTAATATGTTGCACTTGCCTTCACTAACTTCTAGCTTTCACCCACCCTAACCAAACCCAACCTAACCACACATAACCAATTTTAACATAAAATTTCCAAACCATTACCAACCTAACCTAACCCAAACTTCCCTCGCCAAATTTAACCTAACCTAAAACTACTTTCGAAACATGACCTAACCTAAATCAACTAAGTTGCACTATCTAGCATTAGTTGAAATTTCTTGCAATGAGATACACTATCTTGCACTAAGTTACAATTTCTTACAATGAGTTTAACTATATTGCAACAAGTCGCACTATCTTGCTCTAAATAGCACTATCTTGCACTATGCATCATTTTCTTGCACTATGTATCACTACCTTCTACCAAGTTGTACTAGCTTGCATTAAGTATCACTAGCTTGCATTAATTATCTCTAGCTTTCACCCATCCTAACCAGACATTACATTACCAAACCCAACTTAAGCCAACCTAACCCAACTTAACCTAACCTAACCAAACTTCACATAACCTAACACAACTTAACCAAACCCAACTTACTTAACCCAAACATACATCACCTAACTGTTCTTCCACTAAGTTCCACCAGCTTACATTAAGATGCACTACATTGCACTTTTGCACTAACTTGCACTAAGTTGCACGATGTTACATACTCAGGGGAACGGAATTTTGGATGTCTTTAACAGTGCATGCATTAATTTTTTTAATTGAGTGATGACTAGAAAGACAATAGTTTAGTTTGCACTGTAAAACATATACATATAGTGGAGCCACGAGCGGTTAGTATCCTGATGGTAAGTATTCTTATGGAAAGTATCCTGATAGAAGGTATCCTGATGGAAGGTATAGTGTAGTAAGCCAGACGTTAGCATCCTGAAAAGTATTCTGACTAGTACCCTGAAAATTATGCTGAATAGTACCCTGAATAATATACTTAGTAGTATTCTAAAATAGTATCCTGAAAAGTATCCTGAAGTATAGTACCGTGAATAGTATCCTGAATAGTATGCTGAAATAAATCGCGAGCTGTTCGCCAAAATTCGCGAGCTGTTCACCAATGTTCGTAAGCACTTCAGCAGAGAAAACAGCATCTTCGTTAGTGATAGCAAGCACGTCTGCCACGGTGACGAGCTGATCGCTGAGCTTAGTGAGCATTTCGGTTGCATTTTGAGGCTTCCTCGACCATGCTGACATCATCTGAAGCTAAGTCCTGGCATCATATATATCGCTTCTGCAACGAGGGTTTTGTGTTAGAGATTGCATTGTAATGGTATGAAGCTGATGAGTATACTAAACATAGGTTTTTGTATGTTAATAAAATAACGAACATTACATGTTGGTTATAGCTGAGAAAAGTGTATATATTTGCAATTGACCATATGTTTTATCATGTAGATTATACATAAATAGCATGGTTATTTTTGTAATTTTTTTTATTTAGCTTGATTGTTATATGGGAGAATATACTATTTTAATAATTATATGTGTAGAAAATCACAACATTTTAAATATAATTTATCTATTATGAAGAAGAAAGGAGAGAGCAGATCGTAAATTATATTGTATGAATATATCATATCCAATCCAATATGGATATATGCTGGCCTTTGATATGCGATATGTTATACTTTGCATATCTGTGTGTTCTAGCACATATAACTGGTAACTGTGAAGAGAAAAATTCGTATCTACGTACGTGTAATACAGAAAATGTGTTATGAAAAGAGGGGGAGGGGCGAACTTTCAGTGTGGTGGGGGAAGGAGTGACTTTACTGTTCACACACTGGTGTGAACCTGACGATTTTTCATGACGTCACACATCTGCACAAGCTGTGTATGGTTGGTTGCAACTCGGACCTGTGTTGTCTCGTCCCTTGCAGGCAGGTGGCGAACTCTCGAAATAGTGATGATTGAGTTTGTTGATAAATAATCGATCGAGTACAGCTAAGTTGGTAAGAGAGAGGGTGACGTGTATAGTCGTCAGGGGGCATCTAGTGAAGTATCTCATGTGTATTATAAATTATAAAATATACTCTTTTTAAATTAATTATTAGGATCAAAGATATATACTTAATTGAATTTATTGAAAATCGATTGGGCACATTACCTAATAGTGTGTTCGGAGGGGCATTGGACAGTATATAATTGTGTAGTGTAAAGTTCAAATAGTTAAGATATATTATGAAAGCAGTGGTATACTTGTGTAACAATATGTGGGAGTTTTACGAAGCTTAACAATATATTTATCAACTTTAAAGTATAGCCGGAAGACAATGAACTAACGGAAATAAATTTGTTAGAACCTATGCCTGAGTCATAAAGATAGATGTCAAAATAATTCAAATAATGATATTTTTGGGTCCTATAGATATACATGTTCGCATACATACTATAAAAATATTAAATTTATAAAAATACGATTTTAGTTAAGAAGGTTCATGGTAGAAAATGTACTTGCGTAATGAAGAGGTTTGTTGAATATATATGTTACCATGAGACAAAGCGCAATAAATTTTACCGATAGATTTCTTAAGGGAATGCTTAGTTTTTGATGAAAAATGTCTGAGGTAAAAAAATTTTAAAAGTTTTGTTATGAATTTTAAAATGAATTTATTTTAAAAAGAAAACGTTTAATATATTATTGTTGTAATAAAAATATATCGATTGATTTTTATGTTGCTGCCCAGTGACAGCCTCATCAGGGAGGCAGTGACTCCTAATCCTCGGAGTCATCCATCTGCTTTGAAGATTGGGTGTGGACTCATCATCAGCGAAGACATCGGCCAACTTTGAGGATGCGGGTTGCCTCCTCACCATCGGAGTCATTTGCCTGCTTTGAGGATGAGGGTTTACTCCTAACACTCCGTGTCATCTGCCCGCTTTGAAGATTAGGGTAGACTTCTAACCATCGGAGTCATTTGCCTGCTTTGAGGATGAGGGTATACTCTTAACACTCGGTGTCATCTGCCCGCTTTGAAGATGAGGGTAGACTTCTAACCATCAGAGTCATTTGACTGTATTGAGGATGAGGGTTTACTCTTAACACTCGGTGTCATCTGCCCGCTTTGAAGATGAGGGTAGACTTCTAACCATCGGAGTCATTTGCCTGCTTTGAGGATGAGGGTTTACTCTCAACACTCGGTGTCATCTGCCCGCTTTGAAGATGAGGGTAGACTTCTAACCATCGGAGTCATTTGCCTGCTTTGAGGATGCATGTTTACTCTTAACACTCGGTGTCATCTGCCCGCTTTGAAGATGAGGGTAGACTTCTAACCATTGGAGTCATTTGCCTGCTTTGAGGATGCATGTTTACTCTTAACACTCGGTGTCATCTGCCCGCTTTGAAGATGAGGGTAGAC
>PNEQ01092646.1:0-10332 GCA_003012365.1 Medauroidea extradentata
CCACATCCAATGCAACATCCGAGCAATGGGGTATTAACCCCTGAATCATTTCATGGTCACTAACTAACAACCGACTCCTTTTCAAACGATCTACTGCCTTCACGAACTGAAATAACGAATGTGCATCAAATGATTTTAAGGTTGGCACCCCTTGAAGAGAGGTGAGAATCAAATTTTTCTTTATGGAGGTCCCACCCCCACCATCCCCTAAAGATTCTGCCTGTTTTATGATGACGCGCACCATTTTTTTCCTAAGTTTTTCGATTCCATCACTCTCAGCACTAGTGACCCCCGCGGCCTGTAAATTCATAACCAATCCAGGTATATCCAGGGAATACATCCAGGTCATTGCCATGGCACCAAAGCACAAAATTTACTACCCCTCACAGAAAAATGTCAGTCTTAAATAAGCGCTCAACCTGTCCCTTAAAACTATTCAGGAACACCCCGTGTCCCCCTACTTAAATCTACTGTACACAACACACGAGATCTCCCTACTAACTAATGTTTACAAAAAAATTACATTTTTTTTTTTTTGGTTGGCACTCCTGAGCAGAGTGGCGTAGGGTTATTTGTAGTAACCTTAGGCCCTTCTAGCCTCTCAGTAAGGTTACGACAAAATTAACTAGTTAAGGGACAAATTACTTTAGGAAGAAACAAGCAAAAAAGATAATAACAATAATAATGTAACTATCCAGGGGGATATACTGAAATAACAACTCTGCACCTCTCTTACATAAAGCATTTTACTTAAGTGGCTCAATACAGAGAAAATACAACCACGCAATTCAATTCCTATAAACTCAATCCAATATCCCCCCCCTCCTTTTCAATAGTATTTACATAACATGTTTCAGTCGTAAATTTTGCATCAATCTAAAACCCAACTGACACAGTATACAGAAGGTCAGCCAAAGCAATGGGCATGTTAAACAATATAATGATATTTACTTGCAAATCTTCTCTACAATTTTTCCGATTGGATACATATATATATATATATATATATATGTATCCAATTGGATATATATATATATATGGAAACATATAAGTGGTTACAATACTCTGCTTACAACACCATAATTATTTTCAGTCTGACTAAACAAATGATTGACAACACCTGGAGGATCACGCAATTAGTCGTATCGTTCGGTATTCCACAAAAACGGAGTTCCTCAGCTCGGCAAGTCTAAGCAAATCACAGTTTGTATCAGCCACATAATACTACTAAAATGAAAATCTCTCGGATTACCTGAATCAGTTGACACTGGTACCTGACGAAGCGGAAGAACGAGTCCCAGTAGCTCCTGACGATATGTCACCACACTCAGTAACTAAAGAGCACGCCCACAGAGACATTAAATACGCCGTGAAATGCGGTATAAGCTTCCTCTAGTAGCACTCAGCAAGATCGCCGCTCACTCGCAAAGCACTTTTAGAAAATTTAACGTAAAACGTACAGGAAACAAACCATTCAGTCCTTAAGCCTGGAAATTTAAACAAATATATAAGGCACAACAACCTTTGTCCTCATTCGCCATTTCCAATAGACCGTTACTGAATAGCACAAAGGCATCACGAGTAGTAATGTGGTAAATTCATTCGCATCGGAATTGCAAAGTCCGCCAGCACACAGCTTAAAGTCAAATGCCCAGAACAAACTTTTACCGCGAACATACCCGTCCGCTAAGTATTACTGTACATTGACTCTCGAATGATTGTAAATTCATTTGCGTCGGAATTGCAAAGTCCACCAACACACAGCTTACAGTCAAATGCCCAGAACAAACTTTTACCGCGAACATACCCGTCCGCTAAGTATTACTGTACATTGACTCTCGAATGATTGTCTACTCAACTTAAGTAGCAGCGCGATCATCTGTCTCAATCGCAAAAACTAAACGCGCCCGTCCAGAAGTCCATAGCGTTCACCAGCCGACCGGCTTTTTTACTGCGGCTCGCAGCTCGTGCGAAAACAGCACCATCACTCTCCACGACACACACCGGTCTGTCCCTCCCTCTCTCTGTCCTCCCCTCCTCTGACTCTCCTACCCACAAGGCCAAGCTACTCCCCCTCCACCTCCACCTGCGTGCAAGCCTGTGCGCGATCGATAATCCTCCAGCCGCCTCATTATAGTCCATACAATCAGTGACGCTCACTAGTACTTCCTCCCCCTAAGCGCTTCAGAGACCGAGTCTTGACACATTCACTTAATCACTGTAGCGTAGTACGCTACACTAACTCATCTGGAAGTTAGTTTAAAATAATTTGCAAAATTTGTACCGAACAGAGAGACAGAATGCGAGTAATAAATCCATATATAATATTATAAATAAACTGTTCAATGTTGCTGAATAACTCATTGTTCCTGAACAGAGAAACAAACTGATAAGAAAGAGAGCTAAATAAAAATGTCTTAAAAAGGTGAAATAAGCCATTTTGTTAATACTATCAACTTCATGGCATTTGCCAGTCAACTCCGTGGTCAGGCGGTTTTTTTTAGTTTAATTTTTCAATATAAATTTACTGGTAAACTTTACTGCTGGTACTGTGTTCATAAGACATAACTTTAGATGTACTTTAAAAAAATTATTTAACAAGAAAAATGTGCAACTGGAGAAAAAAACTCAGTAAAATGTCCTTGTTCATGATAATGACCCATATAGTAATCAATATTCATACCAACAAAACATACAAAAAAATTTAATTCTTCACCAGGTGGGTGTGCCCCCAGTGATATTGACAGATAATAGTACTCAGTTTATTGGAATAAAGTTGAGAGAACACTGTGCCTGCTGGGCCGTACAACATCAGACAATTGCAGTGTACCACCCACACGACAGACCAACTGAACAGCAGAATCGGATAATTAAGGTTGCAGCTAAGATCACAGTTATGAGATCATGTGAGCTGGCCCGAACACCTGCCAGCTGTTCTTTTCACCATTACATTGTGAGTGAATGCCACCACTAGCATGACAGCTGCCGAGGTGCTACTGGAGCAAAATCTCCCACTCCCCAGCGACATGGTGTGTTTCTTGCCAAATACAAAGATAGTGATGAGAGGCACTGACATCAAAAGTCAACAGCAAGTTTTTATGTTAATATTTTTTTTATCTGAATAGTGTTCTTATTATTTGCTGTAAATGTGATTCTTGTGTTTGACCAGCTCAGTTTAACTTTGCAGACTGCAAGTCCTCAGAGGAGGTACATTTTATAAAGCATGATTTTCTGAAAGATGTGTGTTCCAGATATGTAAAATCAGTTTCTGTTATGCTGTTGTCAGTTATGACAAGGTGAAGCAGACATTTTATTATAAACCAGTAAAGCCATGTGCTACGTGCAGGAGAAGAAAAAAATAATAATGTTTCTTCAGTTTGTTAGTACTTTATACATGCCTGTAACAATATTCTTCGTAGATGGTCCTTTATCGAATGTAGATTTCTCAAGTAGAAAACTTCAAACATGCCCTTTCTCATGATGTAAATACCAGTACTTTGTTAAATGCTTACAGAGAATTTTACCTGTTAATGTATAAGTATACTTAAAAATTTTGAATAGTGGTTGTTTTTCTCTAAGGTAATACTACAGTTTTACTTCTACTAGTTGTGTAAATTTAATTGTTAGGATTTAAAACTATGATGCTGTAATGCCAAATTATCCAACAACAAAATATGGCAGGGAGGGTTTAGACCTCCCCCCCTCCCTTTACTATACGGACTTGCATAAATAGCACAATTTTTCACCTTGAAATCAATTTACCCACTTTATTGGGAAGATTGGTTTGGAAACGTCATCCCCCAAACAGAAATCTTGGGTTCACTCCTGATTAGAAAAAGGGGGTTTCTAGATGAACTAGAAACACATTTTACAGATTTGAAAACAGACAATTGCTCTACTATTACTTTAAATCAGGAGAGAAATGATGCTTCATGTGCATTACCAAGAACTTGAAATGTGCAGACAGAAAATTAGGCCTCTGTCTTCTGATAGACTTTCAGAAGTAATGTTGATAATTCTTTTGGTGCCATACAGCAACTGTAGTGTGTGTGAAATTATGTTTAGTGGTGTCAAAAATAAAATATAATTGAAGTAATCTATGACTATTAATACAGTGAACAACTTTTGAAAAGCAGTTTGTCATAACAAGTGTTACAGTGCAGATATTTTTAAGTGAAGTAAGAAGTCACAATCAATATTTGTTAGGTGCCAGAAAGATTAAGTTTTTGGTTTTCGGCATAAATTTTATACTGTATTGCATATAACCCGTGTTTCTTTAAAAATGGTTTAGAACCCGATAATTCATTATTTAAAGTGTTTTTAAGTCTTGATGTACAGCTTTTCATGTTGGAAGGATTTATTATGTTATTTTTGTATACATTAATTATTTTTAATTTATGTTTCTTGTTTTTGATGTATATATATGAATGTGTCACACAGTTATTGGCTGTTGTCTAGTAGGTGGCATAATAAATATGATTTTAATTAGTGTGTGTGTAGGTGTGTGTGTTCTTAAGGTTCTGTGGGATCACAAACTTCAAGAAAATTCTAGAGAAAAAGGCCTACCAGTAATCTTGGGTGAGAAGAACTGTTTCCTAGGAAAAGTAAATAGGGCAAACATTTTTTTAAATAAACAAAATTTATTGTTAAGGAAATGAAAAATAGTAATTCGTCGGTATTAATATTTTGCCATTGCCACACAACCATATATTTATTGTAAAATATAGTTAATGGCACAATGAAACACTGCATTACATTAGTCAGGCGTACTCAAACTGGTGCTCGCGAGCACCGGAGTGCTCGTGGAAAGCAAAATGGTGCTCAATTAGTTGAGGTCAAAAACTGCTCACGAGCAACCTTATACAACATTAAAAAACTATGAGAGGAAGGAGTGATGAAGTAGAGATGAGCGATATATCAGTTTCCTGCTGTATCGCGAAACATGATATGTGAGTAGAGTGAATACACGCCAACTAGATATAAATGTCACTTAGAAGCCAAATACCGACTCATTATCTCAAAGCGTTGACTTTTACACTCCGTCCTACAAGATAACAAGACAGACACAACTTGGATCTGTTCGAAATCAATTGGTAGTTTGTGGACTACACATCTATACTTCTCTCTAAAGTAGAGTTACGTGAAGTTTGAGTTGTTGGTTAGGTTCAGTGGATAAGTTTATCACTAGAAAACATACTGGGAATTTAGGAGAGACGTCAACATTGACGCAGTCAACGTCACAAGTAGTTTCAAATAAGGGCAGCAAATGTAAGAAGCAAAAAACATACTCATTTTAAAAAAAAAATATTGGGAGACTGATTATCTTGTAGTGCAGAAAGACGATAATACTGGTGTAATCTGTCTACTCTGTTCAGCTTCTTTAGCTGGAATTCGTATATCAAACTGTCAAAATATCAGTGCCTTCTTGAAGGAATATCCTATAGTTTCTGATGCGCAATTGCATAAGGTGAGTGACTTGTTACAGTGTCAGCAAAAACTGTTTTCATCCAACAGTAATACTAATAATCTTTGTACAGAAGTTTCAATAGATTTGTCTAACAAATTAGTTCGGCAAGGAATGGCGTTTTAAAGTGGAGAGTTGGCCAAAGACTGTATTATTTCAGCAGTGATAACCCTCATCGAAAGCAAACCTGAAAAATACCGGAGTGTTATGATGAATGCTGCAAAGAATGTACCTTTGTGTAATGATACAGTCGCCAGACATCTAGATTTTATTGCTGCTCATATCAAGGAAAAGACTCTACGAAAATTGTCTGAGTGTGCTTGTTTTTTGTTAGTAGTGGACGAGTCTACTGATATTGCTTCAGTAGCTCAACTAATGTGCTTTGTGCATTGCATTAATAGTCACGGGACAGTTGATAATTTGTTTTTGATAGTTCTACCCCTATCAGGTACAACTATGGGTCAAGACATCTACACTGCAGTTACGAACTTCTTCGTGTCTAATGAAGTTGATGTATCAAAGCTTTTATGTGTGGTTACTGATGGTGCACCTTTAATGGTAGGAAAAAACAAAGGATTTGTTACGCTTTTGAAGAAATTTCCGTGGATTGATTCATGTTGGAAACTTAGCTAGTCATTTTGAGTCAGTTCCGGAAAATACAGAGCATTTTAAAGTAATTATGAAGGTGTTTAATTCCCTTGCTGCAAAACCTCTGAACAAACGCCTGCTGAAAGCATTCTTACAAGATTTGTGTGCTCCATATTACGATTTCATTCTTCATGCAGATGTTTGCTGACTAAGCCGGGGAAGAACCATTTCACGTGTTTGGGGACATTTTGACGAAATTAAGGAGTTTATTTCTTCTAAAGGTCTCGCCGCTCAGTTCCCTTAGCTGTTCGAGGATGAATATTCAAGGTCACTCTGGCTTTCATTGTGAATCTGTTTGACTATTTGAGCGACATAAACATCCATCTTCAAGGACAACAAAATATTGTTGTTGATTTAAAAGAAACAATATTTGCCTTTAAAACAAAAATTGAAAGATACTTATCACTGGCTGAAAAAAAAACAACTCTTTCATTTTCTGGAAATGGAATGCACGTAGCAAACTTTGGGCTGCGCAGACTGTCCCAAGATTGCTGTTTGTGCACTTAAAAAACCTAACAAACGTATTCAGCATGGGGATCCAAACCTTGGTAGAATATGACTAACTATTTGCCCTGGCGCATAATTCACTAAATTTTCGAATTGACTCAGTTAGGAGAGTTCAACTTATTGAGCAACATGATTTAGGACACACTGAATCGGAAATAATAGACATGCAGTCTACCCTTCTACCCTGGCTATGAAATTTTTATTTCAGAATGAAAATCTCAAAATCTTTTGCGTTTAAAAGACACTAAAAAGTTTCCTGTCCTATGTAAAATCTCCCTCAATTGCCTAGCAATGTTTGGAACTACGTACATGTGTGAGAGTGCTTTTTTGAAGATGAAGTATGTTAAGAACAAAATGTGATCACGATTAAGTGAATCTGACAAATTGCCACAAGTGATATCCCGCTGGATATGCATGAATCTGTGACAATAATCAGGCTCAAGGATCTCACTAGGCATGGTGAACTTGCAGTGTTTTTTTTTTCCTGCTTTCTATATGCATTGCTCTTGTGTTTAACATCTTCAAGGAAATTCTCTTAAATTATTAGAAAGCCTTGTTAAGGGCAGAAATAAAATTAGTTTTAATGTTTTTTTAAATAACTAGTTTTTGGAAATATGTCACATAAAATATATTGATATGCTTTGTTGGTATGCTTGCTTTGCGTGAAAATTATGTTTAGTTATTCTTGTTTGTAATTTCTTTTAAATAAATGGTTTGTAACAAATAACACTAAACAAATTTGATGTTAATTGTTCCATTTGAACAAAATGTGGAATACCTACCTATGAAATCTAAGCCCAGAATACCGCAGACAAAAGTTTCTAATTAATATCATTGTTAAGTAATAAGATAATACTTTTACTATAATGAAGTGTTAAGAAATAACATAAAACTACATGTTTAGTTTTTTATGTTTGTATTTTTTAGTAACATATGAGCAGTTCAAAATCATGAGTGCTTTTACAGCTGGATTACATAGTATAGTAAAACATTGTGTTTGTAAGTATAAGGAATGTTTTCCTAACTGAAACATTAGCAGTGCTCTTCAATTCCATCTGAGAGCTGCGAGTGCTCACCACCTTAAGAAGGTAGAGTACGCCCGCATTAAACGAATTAACATATTGTCACAAATTAAAAGACTCCATGAGAAACATTGATTTCCTTATTAGCTATTTTAATGGATTTTATCCATTTAAAAGGATATTTAAAGGTTAAAATGGACAGGCAGAAAAATCAGGCATTCATGTATATTTTGAACACACTACAGCCTAAACCAAAATATTTAAATTTAATGTACGACTCTATGATGCAAGTTTCAAACTACGTCACATTCGTGGTCATAGGTATACTCGTGCAGGTATATTCATTTATCAACATATATTTGGCAGTCGAATTTATCAGTACGTGGTAACATACCATCTCGACACATAGACAAAATGGTGGTGACAGTAGCAGCAGTAGCAGCTAAGTTCTAAGTCTATGTTGTTACCTTACACATATTGTAACATTGCAGGCCTAAGTGCTATCGGCCTATATAAAGGATATTTTTATGTAATTTTTTTTATTAATATTAAATTCCAAAGGTGACAGTGTATTGGGGGAAGGAATCGCATATAATGTTTCGATATAAGGAATTTAAATTTCAGTTAGGGAATTATAAATTTAATTATAGCCACATGGCTGAAGGGCGATGGCAAGAAAAGCTTTGTTTGAACAATAGTACCCAATCTATACCATATTTGGTCAAGGGATAGAGGCATCAAATTCTTTCTCATGTTTATTTCTTTTTTGGCCTCTGCCGTATTAGGAAGCGTTTTGGAGCCTGGTAAACCATTGGCTGACACTAGAGTTGAATGGTAGTGTTGGTGAATGGTGGAGGGGCCTGTAAGACAGACTTGTACGCCTTATTAGGCAGCAAGCAAGGGTCAAGCCTGTGATTGGCTAGCTGAGAAATGCACAGTAGTAGTCACAGGGTCAGGCGAAAAGACCATCGCCGAGCGGGAGAAATCATCGCAACGTTACCGAGGACGGTCGTGCGAGCGGGCTGCGGCCCAAATAATCAATGAAAGGATAGGGAGTGGCAAATTTACCACGCGCTGGCAGCACCAGGGCCTAAATTAGCTTTAATAATGAATAACTTTCGATTTGAGGACTAACCTTTATCTATTAAATTTCTTCCGCCCGCGTGTGTAGGTCGTTGGTGCGGGATGCTTCAGCATTTCCCTTCATAAAGTAAAGGCCGTGTGCCGTTTTTTTTTTAACTTTCCTTCCAGGCGAGACTTTCTCAGGAATACACTGGTGACTGGAGGAATGGTTTTTTTTGTTTGTTATACGATGGTGAAAAATCGGAATAAACACTGAAACGAAATACAACTCTTTCATTTCAAGGGTAACATAGAACTGATTTTGTAAAATTACCGGCGGAGCTAGTCGTGGCAAAAAATAACTTTAACATTCAATAAAAGTGCAGGTAGTTCATCATCAAATTTACCCAGCTCGCGAGGGCGTGGCTGGAAGTGTCGGCGTGTCGCTGTCCAGCTTCAGTTCCGAGGTTAAGCAATACGAGACAACGAGAGGAGCGCAGCGACAAAAAACGCGACGGTACAACATGGCGCCCAACGTGGGGCTTGAACAGTCGTAGACTGTTTTCGGCCCAAGGAAGAACAACGCCCGGAGAGAAGAGATTCTACATTGCAATTTAGTAGCTACAAGATCGTCGTTCAACAATCAACAGGTGCACGATAACACGCATTCCGTGTGTTATTGTTTTCCACCAACACGTCTACCAACATCGCAGGACATCAAGGGAGCGACTCTACAAAAATCAAGTAAAACGTGAAACTATAAAATGTGGGGTAAACAAGTGTTTTAGAAATAATAATTTTTTTGCCGTCAGAATTTTAGGTTTCCAGGGTTTATAATTATATAATATAAGTACAAATTAGTTTGTCGTAATGTTTTGCTGAAGAAATTTTGCTTTCAGTTGGTACTATGTGTTGAGGAAAATATGTCCATGTTTACGTTTACAATTTTGAACAATCGCCGTAGAATGCTTTTATATTATTATTATCAAAAGTAGGTGTGGTCCAGAAGTTTTGTAATACACTAACGTAATTATTATGCTGTAGGGCATGTTACAATAATTTTCTCTTCTCTGAATGAAGTAGGCAAAATATAAGTTTAATTGAAGTACTTAAAGTAAACAATGAGTGACGGAGAAAATCAGGCAGGTTTCGCAGGGTTTGAAAACGGGATCAATTCAGATTCCTCAAAAATGGATAAAGTACTTGAGGGACTATGTAGGAAATTTGAAACTCTTGAGGAAAAGATTACGGAACATAACGCTGTAATCAGAGCTGAAATTTCAGGACTAGTACACAGATTTGATGTATTGATTGAAAATCAGATTAAGAATCTTAGGCAAATTGATAACATTCAGTGTGTTGAGGAAACAGGGGGGGTTGTATCCCAAAAAACCGATCACCCAAGGGTAAACCCACAAAACACTTTTAAAAGATTAAGTAAACACAGGATTAATTTAAGGGAGCAGATTCGCCAAAAGGGACACACATGTAGGAAATACACAAGCAGGGGGGAAAAGAAAATGAAACAGATTTTGGAGGGTTTGAGTGAACAAGGCAATCTGGCATTGTGTTATTCTTATTTAAGGAATAGGGGGGGGGGGGTCAGACCTGTACTGAGGTACAGACAAG
>PNEQ01092649.1:0-19294 GCA_003012365.1 Medauroidea extradentata
AAAATCCTCGATGAACCTTTCAAGTTAAGGACGCTCACCACTCCCTGAGCAGAAAAGATCACTTATGTCCTCCTTCAGCACGACAGCGCGAGCTACGCTTGCGTACTTCTCGCCCCCCGGCACGTCCATTCTTCTACACGTGAATTACCGCCTACCAAGGCACAAGCTCAGATCCCAGAGCTCGCGATGTGAGCTGCTCGGCTTCCAACCTGAGAGTGACCTTCCTCTCTACGCGCCGCGACACCGCGGCTCGCTCGCCTTGCTAGCGCCCCTGCCGCCGGCCGGCGGAACTCGACCCCCCCTCCCTCCAGGTCCCCCCCTCCATGGCCAGTGGAGCGGAAGGACCGGTGGGGAAGGGGAGGCTAAGGCACCGTCAACCGGGGCGATCCCTCCCTCATTAAGAGGCGGCCGAAGCCAGCCTCGAGGTTCAAATCTAATAGGGGCAAAGACACACTGCTCAGGCCCCAACTCAAAACTCAGGAAAAACCCTTCAACAGAAACTAAAGAAACTCAAACCCCCAAAAAGAAACAAACCCAAGAAAACAAGACCTAAAAGCAGTAGCATCCGTTCAAGGTGATCGAACTTTTGTATCGGTATGCTGTTGGTGCCGTTATATTCGACATTGGTCATTTAGTTGGTATGTGGACAATTGTATGGTCTCCTTAATGAGACGTAATGGGTATATTTTGTTGCAAGAAGGGGACATTAAGTGTAACTTTGTGTTTGTACGATCCTATGTATTTGGTTATTTCGGTTATTTGGTATTAAATCTTTGAGCATGTAAAGTTGACTTAGTGATTATTTATTTGTACACTATTTCATCCCCTTGCAAGAGATGGCTAGCTGGATTTGGTTGTTGACAAGTTGTCTAGGGTAACCTCCATCACAGAATGCCTTGGCTACTTGGCCTATGGTCTTCCTCATTGGAACGTATTTGTTTGTCTTTACTAGCAAGACTGTTTGGTAAAAATTTTTTTGGCATGAAAAAGATAGTAGCCTAGCTGTTGAAATGAAGGTATTGTAGGCTGTGTGTGGGTTTGGTTTGAACAGAGGTTTTGAATCAGGCCATTGTTGAGAGTGAGCTCCAAATCTAGGAATACTGCATGAGACTGGAAGTATGACCAGGTGATGTTGAGTACACTGTGGGAATTGAGGTCTTCTAAGAATCTGGTATGGGTATCTTCTGTGGAGGTTCGTATCACGAAGATGTCCTCAATAACGTGCAACCAGCAGAATGAATCTAAAGGAGGATATCCAACTTGTATAGAACCAAATTACAGTTGAAAGCATAGAGACCATAATTAACTGAAGAATTGCGTAACAGAATTACGTGGGGGAAGTAAGGATGGTGTTCTATTTTTAATGCACCGTGCTTGGTGGGCCTTTGAGAGTGGTGAGGGGGCAAGGTAGAAGAACGTCATTCATGAACCAGCGATGCAGAAGGTTTGAGTGGTGCAGAGAGAGAATTTGGGGAGGGGTTAAAAAAATAACTACAGCAAATATTTTCATTAAAATTTAATCAATATGTATAAGAATTTTCAAAATCAAGTGGCAAATACTTAATTACATTCCACTGTTTGCTTGTCAAAAATGATAAAATAATAAATAAAGTAAAAAAATATAATAGTAAGTGCAAATTCTAGTACCTTTTTGAAAACTGGCATGATAATATAGACTGGGTGCCACTCTGAACTGTAAGCGTTGGTGTGATAACATTCCCTGAAAATTTAGCTGTTGATATTAGATGAGCACATTTTAAAATGAAGTCCCTTTAAACCCTTCAGTCGGAAAGTATTGAGCTGTAGATTGGATTAATTTTGGTTAAATATGCTTAATTTAAGATTGTTTTATGTGAGGTTTGTTGGATTTAGGATATTTTTGGTTTTGTTAGATTATGTTTGATTTACTAAAAATAAACAAACTTGAACTAAAATAACAGTAACATATCCCTGCCTACAATCCAACATTACTACCTTTAAGATAATGTAGAAGTGAGGAGTGTAAAGAGCTACAAACATACCAATTTAACATTATTTCTTTTATCTCATTAAATATTGCAAAATGTGCAAGTGTATTGGGCATGAACAGTTTATTTTCCATTCAGCGTAGACACCAAATTTTAATTTGAAATCTTAAATTTGAGAGTGGGCCTTAACGTACATTATTAATTTTAATTTTTTTTAAAAATCAAATTAAGTTTTTAAAGACAGTTGCAGCATATTGTGTACAAACAAACATAAGCAAGCTGCACTGCACATACATGGAGTGTATTTATCATGCACTACTGAAATATTTAATTTGTGTGTAAACATGTTGTTTCTCACTGAACTGATGTTTTCTCCAAAAAATGTATTTCACTTTAAATATAATGAAGTACTATTCCTTTGATTTTACTGCAATCATATTTTCAATGTCTTGTGGCTAAATGGTACCAGTATCAATAGACTGCCATAAAGAGTCGGTAGGGGTGGGTAGGACAAAATTTTAGCAGGAGGCATCCAAACAGTAACCCAAGTAAAGTTTTCATGGTTCAGAAAAGTCATGACAGTGGCTTCTCTATGGACTATTTGTTACGCCACTTGAGAGTAGAGTAAGCTGCTGTTAGCATAGGAAACTGCTGAATTGGCACAAAAAGTACACAGACACAATCAGTAATACAATAAGAAAGTGAATCTGAATTCACAGTTTGCAAACTATGTATTGATGAAAGAAATAATTTAAACAATGTAAATAAAATAAATAATGAACGAAATATGTGCTGTAAGCACCTTATTTAGTAAATTATTTTACAAGTGTATTAAATATGTTGGGGTCGTTCCATGTCAATTTACCCAATAAGCTGTGAATATGTTACCCATTGAAACAGATTTCTATGCAGTTTAATATTGTGTAGCTTTCGCCAAAATAAAAAAAACAATATAAATTTTTTTTCTGTGTTCCTTATAATTTTTTTTTACAGAAGGTGGTCACAGTTGTCAGTGTGTCAATCATGAAACTCGGTTTAAGAAGTGAAGAACGTTTTAACATTTTTTATAATAATTTTTTCAGAAAATAAATTTTTTTGCAGTACAAAATATTTTCTGCAAGTCAAACAAGGTACATGCGGATTCAAAGAAAAATTGCCTGAAAGCATCTGCTTTTATCTCATTGCTGCAAAAAATTACTGTATATGAAAATGGGTTGGGAAATACGCCACTAGACTACTAGTTACAACCTAATATTAGATAGAAACAAGCACAAGCACTCACGGGTAGGTACTCATGGATAGACATATGTAAAGTTGGACTACACATATCTTATTGCGAAAGTATGAATTTTTTCTGGCCAAGCCAGCTTCTTCAGGCGGTGATTGGAAACATACCAAGTAACAGAGGTAAAGTTTTGATGAAAACTTACACATTAGGTTCCAACTACTTCTTGTGACAGTGGAATAAATTGATGAAATTCATGTGCTCCAGGAATGGTCTTGATTTTCAAAAACATTCTTGATATCTTGTGTCACATCTTCTGAAGCATTCTATCTCAGTTTTTCATTTCAGTGAAATCAATTGAACACTTGTCACCATGTCACAGGTCTCTATAAACTCGTACATTTATTGTGCACATGACAATCACTTGTTCTTTGGAATAGTTGAAGAGTGAAGATGATGCCTTAGATAAATTCTTACATCCACTTGAATCATCATTATTACACTGATTTGCAGCTGGCAGAGAAGACAGATGAGATCTTCCAGTATGTATATAATATTATTAGTGTTGTTATGTTAGAGTACAAGCAACTAAAGGTAGTGGTAGGATGTGATACTTTCCAGTAAAAGAGGTGGACTTTGCTGAAATTCAGTTCAGTAAACATTTCAACTCAAGACTGTATGGGAGAATCATTCATATATATATATTTTTTTATTGGATGAACATTCACATAAAAAGGTCAGTTATAATTTTCCAGCACTGATATGGCTGGATAAAAATAATATGTTAAGATACAGTACACAGTAACATATAAAGGAAATAAGTTTTACAAGTACTGTGTCACCTTTTACCAGTGCTAAAGATCTAGTTGTTAATTGCCGACGAAAATCCTTGTCTTCATGGTTGCCATGGTTATGAAATATGGTTATTAAAAACGAGGGTAGGGTCGTAAGGACAAAGTTTCAGCTTTAGGCTTGCAAATAGTAACCCGAGTAAAGTTTACAGCAGTCCAATGAGTTATGAGAGCAGATCTGTTACTAGCTACCCTATTGGAGATCAGAATAAACTGCAGTTAGTAGACATACCGTAACTGGCCAATAGGTACAAAGGAAATATAAACTTAAGACATTACCAAATCCACTATGTTTTACCCATTGAAAATCTTTTCTATTGATAAATGTTTAAGAATATTACTGAAATGGGAGTTACTTGATAACCAAAATATTGTTTACTACAAATATAGCTGATTTTTTGCTGGTTACAGTATGTAGAGAAATGTTTCGTGATTAAACATGCACTTTATTTGCTGCTTTGATACACAATGAAAATAAAGATGGTGTTGCTACAGTGTTTATTTTGCACATTTGTTTACAGTTTTAATTTGTCTGTTTCCATGTCAAAAGTTATGTTATGTAATACCTATACTTTAATATCTTAAATGTGCTAAAATGATTTATCAACTCCAATATAAAAGTAAAACTAGTGTACGTTCTGATTGTGAGTCATGATTGTACACAACTGTGAGATATGTGGATGGAGTTATTCACACATTGTAAGTGTTTACGAAAGGGGATGTAATATTGAATAATATTTATATAGGCTCAGAAGAATTGGGTGTAAAGTTTAGGAATGTAAAATATGTAGGGGGTTCCACTTTAAGTACGTGGTATACACTTACTTTCTGTAGTCTTACATTGCATTCATTTTATTTTTGTGTATTTTTTTTGGTACGCGTCAACTATATATATTTAAAAATTTGTATATCACATTTTCAGGAAAATTTTAAAATCTGTACAAATTTACCTCTTTTGTTTGCCTATTGTCACATTTCAATACGGAAGAAATTTGTCTTGGATTTCTGAGACATCGTTGTATTGCAGTTGCTCTGCATACCCTCAGTACGCATTGTCTGTTATAGAAGATGCTTAAAACTTCAGTAAAAGCACACGGGTCTTTATTTGTTAGCAGCAGAAGAAACAAACAATTGAGAAAACATAAATGTAAAAATAGAACATGTTAAATATATTGGTTGTTGAATAAAGGGGTTGACCTGTGCTAGCAGATGCTATTTTCTTAAATTAATCAATAATTATTTTTCAGGGGCAAGTAAAGTATGCATCATGCAAGGAAGATTCCAATTTTAAAAAGTGTGTTCATTTTTATGCCTGCATAGCAGCATTTGCTGGTGATCACAAACTTAGTGAAGAATTTTCCTTCTACGTAAATCTTGAGAAGAGGAACATAATACCAATGTTGTCTCTTGCTGGTGAGTGAAAATATTTATTTCTTCACATATACCATAAAGTATGAAGCCTGTATCAACCACAGAGGATACTGAGTATGGGAAAAGGAAACTGCATTAAGTGAAATACAGCTTCTTGTGAAAAATGTGTAGTTAGGTTAAGACTTTCGATCACAACATGGCAAATTATCACTCAAGGCATCTGCTTCATTTTTGTTTATTATTTATTTATTTGGTCGCACAAGGCATTGCTAGAGGTATATAGACAAAGGGGGTAGGAATCGGCCAGGGCCTTTTGGGCGCAGTTCACATAAGTTTTCAAAGACTTTTTATATATATATATATATATATATATATATATATATATATATATGTACCAGAAATTTATGTATCTCTCATAGCTTTTGCGTAGTGAGCCGTAAACGTCAAAATTTACATTTTACGTTGTTATGTACGCCACTGAAACCTACTGACATACCGAACTGAAAATATTCACAGTGTATAACAATGTAGGCTATAACTTGATATATATAAAAACAAAAAAGTTAAATATTTTTGTATTTAATTAAAAATGCTGAATTTTAAAATGAAAATGTAAAAAATTTAAAAATTTTTTCAAAAATACAGAACTAAATATTTTTAGTTTTTATATGTGTCAAGTTATAGCCTACAACATTGTTATACACTGTAAATTTTTTCGGTTATGTATGTCAGTTAGTTTTAGTGGCGTACATAAAACTGTAAATTGCACATTTTGAAGTTTATGGGGTCCCATTATGCAAAAACTAGATACAAAATTTTCCTAAGAAGAATTTTTTAGTCACAATTTATGTCGAAAATAAAAAAAAATATTTGGTGCAAATATAAAAAAAAACATTGAAAACTGATGTGAATCGCGCCCTTAAAGAAACCATCCACCATTCGCCTGGAGTGATTTCAGAAAACCTTGGCAAAATAGAAATCAGAATTGACGGAACCGGGGTCGAACCCGGCCCTCCCAAATGTGAGGCGAGTGTGTTTAACACCGCTGCGTCTTGCTCTGTATATTCAAATAATTACAACACATTGCTGACAGCTTTTTTTTTGCCATTTACTGTATTTTCGCTGAATGTGAAAACTACCATTCACCTGATAACAGCAGCAACAGTTACATTGCTATTGAATAAGAAATTGGAACGAAATATTTTGAATAGTATCACTGGCCCTCTAACAAACATATTCATAAAATCAAATTTACTTAATGAACACTTTTAATACTGGTAAGATTGTTTCATTACAATCCATGCAAACAAAATTACTGTTCTGCATATGGTATTTGAGATACTCAGTCTGGCATTTAACATCCTTTTTGAGAAAAATAACATGATGGCATTTCTAAATATACTATGTTGCATAGTAAGGATATTCTTTTCACTTTAAACACTTTTGTGGAAGAGGAAAAAAAAACAGATCATTATGTAACTACCATAAAACAGATTGTTAACTACCTTAGATTATAATGCAATGAATAGCAGCTACTGTGTGGCACATTAAAAATAACAATCTCGACAAAAAACACATGGCATTACTGCACACCTGATAAAAATTTTAGTGACTGACTAGAAAAATATTTATTCCAGTGTAATTGTACGTTGGTTTATAGTGACAAACTTAAATTTGCATCCATTTACGATTTTTACTGGACAAACCGAAGACATGCTATATGTCTCTCTCGCCCTCCCTCTCTTTCATCTCTTTTTCTCTCTCCCTCTCTTTTGCCCCTCTTCCTCTCCCTCTCTCCTCCCTCTCTCCCTCCCTATTCATTTTCCTCTTCCTCCCTCTTTATCATTCACTCCCCTCTTTCCCTCCCTCCCTCTTTCTCTTCCCTCTTTCTCTTCCCTCTTTCTTCCTCTCCCTCCCTCTTTCTCTTCCCTCTTTCTTTCTCTCCCTCTTCCTCACTCTTTATCATCTCCCTCCATATCCCTTCTTCCCTTCCTCTGCCTCTCTCCCTCTCTCTCATATTCATATACTGTACTGTTAAGGAAGTTAACTTCACTTTTGTGTAGTTTGTTCACCTTGTGTTCATATTTTCTAAACAGTGGCCATTTTCCTATTTTTAGCATAGTATGACTTATCTGAGGAATTATTTTGTAGAATTTCATCAAACTTAGTAAACTTTTTTTTCTTTAAAACTGACTTTACTTACATGTATTTAATTATTCCTGTTTTTGTATTTCATAATGATGGCCATTTTTGTATTTTTTTGCAAAGTACAACGTATTTGAGAATGTATATTTCCTGATTTCAGTAGCCTTAGTGCACACCTAGTAAAAATTAAGTGCTCTTGACGTCTGTTTTTTTTTTTTTTTTTTTTTTTTTTTTTTTTTTTTTTTTTTTTTTTTTTTTTTTTTTTTTTTTTTTTTTTTTTTTTTTTTTTTTTTTTTTTTTTTTTTTTTTTTTTTTTTTTTTTTTTTTTTTTGTTTATACTGTTTTTGTATTTTCAGAATGGAGACTGTTTGAACATATTTTAACCACACGTGATGTTTAAGGAAACATTTTTCACAACTACTTCATACTCAGCGCACACACACACACAAACACACACACATGTGCTTTTTAAGGTGAATTGTCTTTTATGTTTATGTTAATGCCCTCTTCATATTTTCTAAATGTCTGCCATTTAATCATATAATGAATACACGAGATACAGAAACATTCTTTTAGAATTAGTAGGCTATCTGAAACACTGTATTCATCTACATTAAGTTATCTTGACGTATGTGTGTTGAGTTTATGCAGTGTTTATACATATTACCATAATGGTGACAATTTAAAAATATTTTAATCACACGAGATGTCTGAAAAATAATTTTTCAGAATTTCATCAAAGAGAAACATTTTTTCTTCCACAACGCTCATCTTCTATTATCATTATTTAGAGTGCCTTTCCTAATGTTTTGTGTGTCACATTCCTTAGATGCTGCGCTACTAATACAATGTGCTGTCGAACAAGGAATACACTAGTAAAATATTTGCACAACTCTTTAACATATTATCCTACACAGACTAGTTCAGGCACACACCTCTATTAAACTCTTTACCTAATCATTAATTAGGTTTGCCTAACCACAGACCAGACAGCATAAGTTAAAATCAGTATCCTCTCCTTGCAAAATAGCAAGTTTTACCCTGGTGGCGGCATTCCTCATCCCTGTTTTTGCACTGTCGCTGATAGAGGTCTTTGCCTACTGCAGGACAGGTCAATTAGCACTCCAGACTCCGAGGTAGGTATAACCACAAGGGCTGCACACGGAGTTTGTCCAGCAATGTTGACGTAAGGCTGTCAAGTGACCGCCATCAGACAGGCTTGACTAGGCTAATATGACACTTGTTGGGCCTGTAGCCTCTCGATTCTGGTGTGCTCTTAGACATATTTGGCTATTCATCAATGCCTCAACCAGTCACTCCATTTTGATATGGCATTGATGTGCTTTCCCAGAGTATGGGTAGCGTTCTTTCTAGTCCTTAATTTGGAAAGTGTCAGTGGCTGTTTATTGGCTACTAGAGATATATGGTATTTAGTTTTGTCCTGGATCTGGAATGTGATAACATTGAATTTGGGTCCCACACAGCTTAGGTTGCCTGTTATATGGAGGGTATTCTTTGGGGGATCCGTTATAGATGAAGGATTTAGGCCTAGATTGGAACTGTGCAAATAAACTTCTACATTGTTGTGTCACTAATAGTACATTTCCCTTACTTCAGAAACACAGTACAGTATACTCCTGTTGCATTACTGTGCAAGTCTTCAACTACTACTTTCCAATTATGAGCTATAAGTTTAACCGTTCAGGCAGCAGGTCTTATCCTCACCGGCCAGCTGTCCTTTTAACCCTATAAGCAGAGACTGCCTTTCCCGACACTCGCCTCTTTTTACATAGTCATCTCAGGGTGGCCACCAACCCTGGAAAAACCTGGAAACCTGAAAAAAGTATGAAATTGGATAGGTCCTGAGAAAAATTTGAAAAAAGTCTGGAATTTTACCAGTATGCAAGGAAAAGGCTTTGTTAATGTGCATAACATATGGTGAATGACTCACATTGTAGCACACCAGTCCTCCTAGACCAGTGCACTAGCTCGATGATAACCCAGCCAAAAGGCAAGCAATAAAACTAGATCACTTCTCTTGATCTGTAGTCAAGTACTCCGGAATTTACTGGAAGTACTTTTGTAGGTTACGTCACATTGTAAACCAAATTTAGAACTTTCACAGAAACTTGCAAATTTAGAGAAGTTAGTCACAAAATAATATACATCACTATGATCCGAGACTGCTGGTGTATTAGATTTCAAATTACATAGGCACAAAACACGTTATTCCAGTCTCAGTACGGTGGATCCAGTTCACAGAAAATTACAAGCAGAAACGCAGCAGACTATATCAGACAATTAGGGGAGACAATCAGAAAATTTAGCACACGGTGAATATACATGCGGCGAAGAAGAATGAGTAGCCATCCTGGCTCTCAGCACCTAACGGCCTACATGTACGGGCGGAAACAAATTTGGTAGAGTTCAAATGATGTCCGAAAAGAAAGGGTATAGAATAGAGGCCACGGTGCTACCCGTACATGTTACATTTTCAACTCTCGAACTTCACTTCATAAAAATCTTTTGGGCCGCAGCCCCGCGCACATCCGCTCTGGATCGCGTCACGACTTGTTCTAACATGGCGGAGGCAAAACATTCCAGAACGAAGGGCGAAGGGGCGCCACACACCGTGCTCTCATTGGCTGGTTCTCGGTGGCATGACCCTCGTGATTCGTTCAACTATCTAGAATCCTCTAGGGCACAACTAGAAACTACGCATTAAAAAATGAACTGCGCAAACACTCCCGCAGAAAAAACCATAACATGAAAAGAAAAACAAAGCTACTGCCTCCTACCATGGCCACCTGGCATAACAACAAACATTACACCTTATCTAGAATATACGAGAAACAAAGAACTGCATCTTTACTCTTCCTTTCTTGAACTGGGACCACTGAAATATAATTACAATTTTAAACATTATATTAGAAAATTAAGATTATATAAAATAATTCAACAATAATAAAAAAACCCTTGTCTTGCAATGCTACAACATTTATGAGAAATTGAGACGTTCTTTAGTATTCAGCCATTAATTTATTGGTAGTGCAAGTGTTTTGTTTTACACAGGCATACTGCCATAAACGCATTTCTAACAGTATTCCACTCTACAAATATATGGTATGCTTGTAAAATTAGTTTTAATTCAGCAGTTCGTTTCAATGATAGTTCTGTAGGAACCTATCAAGATTTTATGTCTATTGCATGGCTGTTTTGTTATTGATGTGTCGCACAGTTGTAAGTTCGTTGTAATGCAACCAGCATTGTTCTTGTTTGGGCTGTAAGAAGATGGCGATGTGCATGACTGTTTCAAGGAATGCAAAATTTAAAAGTTTCATATTACAGTTTTTCGGATCGTGCATAGTGAGGTTAGCATCATGTCAACAATATTTTCATGTTGTTATGAGGTGGAGTTTCCAAGGACCTGAAAGACAGGCAGTGAAAATTGTGCAAGATCTGCACAAAAAGTTTCAAGTTGGATACAATGGGCAGAGGTGCTTTTTTAAGTCACGTCAAATCAAAAGTTCATCAAATTACAAGGGAATTTGAGGGGGAAAAAATGGCGAAGACAGCGAATGCTGGTTTAAAACAGGCAGCCTTCATTGATGAAGAAATAAATAACTATAAATAAGTTATGTTTGTCAGGGTTTAATATTTGTTCTTTTTATTTAAGTAACATTTTTAAATCATGGATACTTCAAAATAATTTAAAAGGTTTGTAATAATTTCTTAACTAATTGGTGATAGTTCCTGGTGTTACGAAACAATGTACCATACATCGAAATAATTGAAAATTATTTAAAATACAGTTTTCTATTAGAAGCTTTTATAAAACCTGGAAAATCATTTAAAAATACCTTGAAAAACCTGGAAAAACTCTGGAATTTTGTTTTAATAACACAGTGGCCACCTTGTCATCTAGTAGGAAAGAAATCACTTTATCTGCAGAATCTATAATGTGGTCTCATCTGTTAATCTAGCTGCCCTGTAATTATATACACATCACGTAGACACTGCAGTTATCTTCTGATAGCAGGTGCTCCGTTGGACTGACTGTGCCGTCTCAGATTTTGCTGCTTCGAAATAACACAAATGGAGGGTCTCATTGACCACAAACAATACTTCACATTCGTAAGGGCTTCATTTGTTCACTTAATTTGTTGTTATTAGTAGTACGTTATTGATGGCAAAAAAAAAAAAAAAAAAAATATATATATATATATGTGTGTATATATATATTTAAAGGAGTACACTTGTCTAGTTAAAAACGTTGGACACAACTTACTGCCACTCAATTGACAAATTTCCTATTTAGTGTAAATAAGGTGATGTATCACTCTTAGGGGTGATAATTGTATTTGAACCTGTTAAAGTCGTTCTGGTAATTGTGATACTTTATCTATAGAACATTGTGCAGGTGTAATGTGAAAGTGTACTGATAAAATTATCGGAGAACAAGTAGTTTTTCAATTAGCAGCAAGAGGGAAACATATAATATTTAATGTGTTGTATTGGGTGCATGATTTGCAACTATTCACATAAACAACAGCTTTGAAGGCACCATCTGGCTGAAGTATTTTATGTACCAAACGCCAATATACACCAGAGTTTTAAGGTTGATCCAGGCACGCTCATACAACTTGTACATACAAGGTGTTGAAATGGCAAGCAATCTTGCCTGCAGTCAGCTTGCTTCTTTTAACTTTAGCAGCGACCCATCATTTTATGGCATCATAATGAAGATTGTACTGGGATGCTTTGTGTCTTGCAACTATGATTCTATAATTTAAAAAATACAGCACACTTATTAATAACATTGATGTGAAGCTCCGTTAGAATGCCTAGAAATGCGTATTTAGCCTGCTTTAACTTCGAAAATACCATCCAGATTAGTAAAAGAGAAACGTGAATAGTGTATTATTAGATGTCACAACTCTAGGTGGTGCAATTCTCGTCGAGCGTGGCAACTTTACTCTTATAACTCCCCTGTCTGCTATCCATGCTTCAAACATGGAACATTACTTCCACACATAGGCTTCTGAATATGGAATGGTGCATATATCAATATTAAATATGTGCATTGAAGTACATAAATTTGATATCGCATAACGCTACTTGATTGCTTGTCGGTGACTTTTAGTTTGTTATAAACTTTCAAATAAAATATTAGGTTTTCATAGGGTTATCATCTTATTAAACTACATTAAAACCTTGCTAAGAATTTGTGAAATGACCAATGATATTTCGAGCTTATGGCTGTGTCAGCCTGGTAAAATGCCTTCATCGTCTGCTCTCATATTAATTGTCAAATAAATTGTTATTTATGTATAGACACTACAGACAGATAGTTAAGTTGCTTTGATATGCTGCCAGTGGTGCACCGAAGGGGGGGGGGGAGGGGTGTCCGCCGGGTCTAAACCCGCCTAGAACTATGAAGTTCGTTATTAAATGTATTTATACATTTTTGTTATTTGTACCTAGTCATTAATGCCACAACTTGAAATGGAATTATGTGATGTGTTCTGCAGACGAATTTGTGAGGTGCTACACTTCTTGATTTATAAAGTAAAGAAAATAATAATTTTGTCAGTGTCCAAAGATCTACTGGCCAAGTGTGAGTGAGACAAGGGATGTCTTCGTTGTACATTTTTGTTTGTAAATATATCTGCTCAACATTTCTTGTATTTCCACTACAACCATGCGTCCTAACAGTAGCGAAGAGAAATAATGACTGATACAGGCAAACTAACAAGCATAAATAATCGCTGTTACATGGTCATTTCATCTAAAATCATCTAATATTAAAACATGACCGTGCCTCAATGTCTCAGATTATTTTAATTATTTTCCTATGTATATAAAATAAGAACAAATATTTTTTTTTTTTTTTTTTTTTTTTCCAGATTTTTTGGAGGAAAATCTGAGGAAGGAGAAATTTTTTAATTTTGAAATCTTGCAGCAATTTATGCTCTCTAAAGACCTACATCAGTTGACTGAAATTGGTATAATTATTTTGGTTTTTAAGCTAGCAGGTTAATTTAGGTGAAATATAATTTTCTGCCCTATTTAAGTACATAAAGGAAACATGCAAAACAATAAAATTAAAAAAATTAATTTGCATAAAATGCAAAATGTTTAGTTTTGTACAAAATTTGCAATTACTCTTAAGTTACAAATAACACATCTTTGAAACTTTTTCTCTACAATCTTCTTACCATATATTAAATGCAGTAACAATATAGAAAGGGTGTGTATGTTTATTTTTGAGTGATTGCTTTTGAATTTTTTTTTACAAAGTATTGTCTTGTGTTAAAATGATTAAAATTAAAATTTAAAAGGCATGAGAAATAAAGGAGTCATGCCAGATACTCAAGTTTATCAGCCTTTGAGTGACCTCATGTAAACTGAGGAAATTTTAGAGAACAGAGGGATGGCAATGGGAAGAGAGAGAAGGAACATGTCCGAACCGTGGGAAAGCAACAGGACAGGTTTTCACGTGGATAGAGACGGAACCTTTTCATCAGTCTGTGCTTGATATTGTTCGTGAATGTTTGAAATGAAGTCTGTTCTATCAACAATGAAAATTGCTCTTCAAGTTTGATATGTGTTGAATAATGTTTAGTTAATTTTGTGTTGGTTTTTGAAAATGGAAAGTAGTTGTGTGGGACATCATCTACAAGAAAATTGTTCAGTTCTAAATCCAATTCACCCAGTAAGTTGTACAACAGAGCTTACTGAATCAGATAGAGAACTTTTAGTGGTAAGAACTAAATGCTACAATGTTCAACGTGTGTGTTTATATCACAGGTGTAATTTCCTGTCAAATTTTGAATTTCTTCATAAAGTGAGTAGTGACCCTTTTACTAAACATAAGAAGAATGTACATAAAGGCCTCAAGACTATTTCTTTTTGATTTTACAAGAAATATCATGAGTCTGTTGATCTTGTACCAGGTAAAAACTCTGTACATCCTACCAAAAATTAGTGGTTCAAGAAGCAGAAGTTATTAAAACAGAGCAAGAAAATGAAAGTAACTTGTCAGAGTGTGATTACGAACCAGATAATTCTTTTACCATAGAGAAACTCAACAACAGCTGCAGGATGATGGACTGTTCACCAATCAAGGTTAAAAAAGAAGGATAAACGAGAGAACTTCATACTTACAGAATAAAGCACAGCAGGTACATGAAAGTTTCACAGCACAGGCAAGTAAAGCTCTAAATATATAAAACCCAATATGCTTTGAAAGTACCAGCAGTAAATATAGAAAGACTTGTACTAAATATAATACACTAAAGGGAAAATTGAAGGAAAAATATGTAGCCGGTAATATAATTCAGACAGTCCAGATACTGACACTTGTTCCAGAATCTTAGAGTATAAAAAAATCTGTTGATTATTTTGGAGCAACAGAATATTTGGTGAAAAAAGCCAGGAAGGTTTTACAGGAGGATGGAGTTTTAGGAGCACCAGACTGAAGGAAAGAACATCCCATTAGTGAAGCCTCAGCCAAAAGAATAGAAGAGTTTTATTATGACGATGATGTGAGTAGAATTTCACCAAATGTAAAGGATTGTGTGTCTGTTCCAAGTGAAAAAGGAAAATGTGTGTTAAAATGTAAAAGATTGATATTGCACAACTTTAAATATCTATATATTTAATAAGAGGCAAAATATCCTGATGATAAAGTAGAGATAGCAAAGTTTTGTGAATTACTCCCAAACGAATGTGTAACTGTAAATAGCAGTGGCATTCATTCTGTGTGTGTCTGCACACATCATCAAAATGTCAAACTTATGATGCAAAGTGTTGGTCTTACTATACCATACCAAGAACTCCTCCAAAAACTAGTATGCAACTTATCCTCTGAAGAGTGTATGCTGCACCGTTGTTCTAATTGCCCAAATACATCCTTGCTCCGTGAATATATTATGCAAATGGAATATTTAGTCAATCGAGAGACTGTTGAATTCAAGCAATGGCTGTGTACGGATAGAGCAACACTGGAAACTTTGATAAAATCGGTGGATGACTTTGTAGAAATGATGGTAGTGAAGTTGGAAACTCTCACTAGACATCACTTCACAGCAAAATCTCAAAGCCAGCATGATATGAAAAATGTGAAAATGAACTTAAATGACAAACTTGCTAGATTTTTGCAGATTTTGTAGAAAATTATACATGTATACTCCAAGATGCTGCTCAGGGTTTCCACTGGCACAACATCCAAGTAACTTTGCATCCATTTGTGATTTATTACAACAACGAAGGAGAAATTCTCTACAAGTCATTTTGTATCATTAGTGACTGTCTCAAACATGACACTAAAACATTTTTTGCTTTTTAAAAAACAATGTTACAACACATCTGGTCGGAACTACAGCACATTGAACACGTTGTTTGCTTCAGTGATGGTAACTCTGCTCAATACAATAATTACAAATACTTTATAAACTTATGCCATCATGAGGATGATTACAAACTTACAGCTGAATGGCATTTCTTTGCTACTAGTCACGGAAAAAATGTGTGTGATGGTGCGGGTGCAACTGTAGAAAGGTTAGCAGCTAGAGCCAGTTTACACAAAACGATTGACGGACTTATTCTTAGTGCCGTAGATTTATTCAAATTTGCTGAGGAAAACATCAAAGGTTTTAAGGTGTTTGTCATACCATCATCAGAAGTTGACGCAAACAGAAACTTTCTACAAGAGCGCTACAACAATGCTGCTTCAGTTCCAGGAACAAGAGAGAATCATTATTTTAAACCCCTTAACAAATCAATCTTGCTTGTAAAGCGTGTTTCGAATTCTGACATTTCTTTCAAGGTGTCTGTTGGGGCTCTGGAAAAAAAAAGTTTATCAGTATAATACCTGAAAAATTTACATAGTTATTTACAATAAAAAGTGGTGGATAGGGAAAGTAGTTAATGTAAGTGACAGTGCCAGAGATGCTAGACTTCAATTCATGCATTCTAATGGACCTTCTGGGACGTGCTTCTGCCACATAATGAAGACTTTTGTTGGCTACCATTTGAAACATTGTTAGAGAAACCTGTTCCTTCTCTAACAAGTCTATCAGCTGGCACTTATGTTGTTGAGAGTAAAACTCAACACAACATTAATGAACTAGCTAAGTCTAAGTTATGAAATGTAGTATTTACATTAATTTGGCAGGAAGTAGTTAAAATACGTAATGTATCACTTGCACTGGTAAATCACAAGTGTAATCTTTTTATTTGTGCCTTGGATATGGCAAAAAGCTGTATAGATGTCATTGTTATGTACAGATTCACTTGTACTTGATTAACTTGTTTTTTTGGGTGTTGATAATTTCCAATATTTTAGTCTGCCAGAAGAATGTAGCTAACTTTTTTTATAATTGCCGTAATTAGTGCAAAAACTTTTGTAGTCATCACAGAATTGTATCATTGACATTCATTATTTAGATCTTTTACTTCTGTCAGAGGTTTGTAATTTTATTAGTTAAGAGGTTGTGTGAATATTGTAGTATTAAGGCTATATCACTTGCACTGTGTATTTGTTTTGTGCAGGTAAGTAGATAATTTTCATTAGACAGGAAACTAACTAATGTAAGTATTTTAATTATTTTATGCTAACCTGTTGTTTTCAGTCTTGTACTTTTTTGTATGTTGAAATTATTTTTAATGCCTCCTGCAAATTCATAAATATTGGTACAATATTGTAAATTAATTTTTTTTCAAAAACAATAAAAAACACCTTCTTAATTGTTTTACTACATTTAATATGTGATAAGATGATTGTAGAGAAAAAGTTTCAAAGGTGTTATATTTGTTACTTACGAGTAATAGAATATTTTGTGGAAACTAAAAATTTTGTATTTTATGCAAATGTATTTTTTTGAATTTTATTTTCTTTCATGTTTTCTTTATGTACTTAAAAAGAGCTGAAAATTATCTTTCATTTGACACCTAAATTAACCTTATAGCTTATTAACCAAAATAATAATAACAATTTCAGTCAACTGATGTAGGTCATTAGAGAACATAAATTGCTGCAAGATTTCAAAATTAAAAAAATTCTCCTTCCTCAGATTTGTCCATATTTTATGCGTACCTACATTGGACAAAAATTTGTACAAAATTTGTGACATTGAAACACATGGTCCTAGGTGATTTGATATGAAATGACCCATACACTAATTGCTCACGTTTCAAAGTGCTCATTTTCCAGCAACAAATATGTGATACACACATTTCCTTTGAAAAATTACATAAGGGTTGTATAGGAGAATAATATAAAACACAACTTTTTACCCTCTACACCTATTTAAGGTTGCTGCCCACCATGCGTTGAAAAATGTGTGTTTTTTAAAAAAACTGAACTAGGGGCGGTATCGAGGGCGGTATTCATAGTCATGTCTCAAGATGACGACTTGACCAAGACGATCTTATTTCTTAAGACAGCACTTTTGAACTCAAAGTTTCATAATCCATGAATAAGATTATCTTCGTTAAGATCGCGCGCTTCAAGATGAGCTTGTTTGGCACTACTTCTGGCTTGACGAAGCACGAACTTGAGATAGCAGAGAGTACACGAACGATTCCGAACACTTACGAACATCACGCATTAATTAAGGTGTTTTCTAAATTTACCTTAGGTTTTTCTTGTTCATGTAGCAAGATACTTGATTACCAATTATTAGCGAAGCTACGATCAAATATAAGAAAGTAATTAGTTTGGTTTACATTTTGAACACTAGAAAACTCCACTTGGAACACTATTTAAATAGAATAAAGTTGGAATTGTGCAATTTAAACAACCTTGGCTAACCTAGTGACTATTCATAAACGAGTAATGAGGCAGACTTCTATTTTAAGACAAACCTTCTATCATTTATAAATATTATTGTGCCAGAAAAGTTTGTAGCAAGTAAATTGCATGTATTTTTAATAAATAACAAGAGGTTCATTCCTGTTAAAAGTTATAAAATATGTTGGCCTACATAAATTAAAAAAAAGAAATCCTGTATTCATTGAGAATGAAGCAATATAATTTTTAAAATAAAAATTATAGAGTGTTTGTTTATAGACAGTCAGAGCTGCTACCATAACATAAACTTTTAAGTGAAAATTGAATGAAGTATTACTTACAATATTAACTACAGATACATATGTATTTACATGTTATCTTGTGGTGTAGTTGGATAAGTAGCAGATTAGTAAGTTACAGCATTGTATATATTTTAGGGAATGATGGTTCGAATCCTACCACATACTTTTTTTTACTTTGTATGTTATTAACTTACATACCCTTTAAATGTACAAAATCCCTTAAATTTCGTATTCGCATATTTGTAGTATTGGTTATAAAGACATAACTACACATATAATGTATGTGTCAGTTGCAAAGCTTTAGTAAGCAATTAAAAAGGAATTATGATTGAGAATAGCAAAATAAGAATAATAAAACGAATAACTTACATAACATAAAAAAATTTTGGAAGTAGTCGGAATCGAACACTAATCACCAAAAAAGAACTCATCCTTGCAGATATAGCAGACACTATATCAGTCGCGCCACCACGACACGATGTACAAACATGCTTTTAATTTGTAACTATTGCAATACATTAGAAAACAAGAAGTGTTTATTCATTTCATGTAAAAGTGCCGTAAAATTAAAAATAAATTATATATTTTGTAATAAGTATGTATTTTCACAGTTTCTTTTGTAAAGTTTTTTTTTTTTT
>PNEQ01092649.1:19394-35459 GCA_003012365.1 Medauroidea extradentata
ATATATATATATATATATATATATATATATATATATATATATATATATATATATATATATATATATATACGTTTTATATGCTTTACAATAGGAATGCAGTTCTTATAGTGTACGAGGTTATCGTTATTCACTATCATTCGCCATAATACATCGAGACAGTCTTTAGTCACCTCGGCAGTTGACTTGGCGAAGACTGTCTTATTCCTTTGCTTAAGCAGGTGCTCAACGATTATTATGAAATACAATTAGGAAAAGGTGATCTCAAGCACACACTATGCAACATGAAAACACAGTCTTAAGACAGAGGAATATAAGATTGTCTTGATGGAGACTGTCTTGTTAGCAGTTGCTTGAGATCAGCTTTAAGAAGTGTCTATGGAAGTAAAATCGAACTTAAGACAGCAATTAAGAAGATCTTGATAGAGTTAGTGATTAAGGGCGCTGTCTACCGCAATTTTCATCGCCATTTTTTTATATTTGATTTGTACCAGATATTTTTTTTTCCTATTTCAGACACAAAATGTGACTAAATTTGGTTCTTATGAATTTTTTTTATCTCTAATAGTTTTCGCGTAATGGCTTATTAAAGTCATATTTTGCATGTTTTCTTTTTAACGACCACACGAAAACCAACTGATATACCAAACTCAAAAATATCACAGTGGATGAAGACATTACAGGCTACAATGTCATGCTCTTAGAAATAAAGAATAAAAATTATTTGTATTTTTAAAAAGAAATTATTGAATTTTTAAAATTTTTATTTTCAGTTTCGGTATTTTTTAACATACAAATAATCTTTTATTCTTTATTTTATGAGAATGACATTGTAGCCTGCAATGTCTTTATCCACTGTGATTTTTTTGAGTTTAGTATATCACTTGGTTTTCGTGTGGTAATTTAAAAGGAAACATTCAACATATGACTTAAATAAGCCGTTATGCGAAAACTATGAGAGATAAAAAAATTTCATAAGAGCCAAATTAGGTCACATTTTGTGTCTAAAATAAGAAAAAAAATATCTGGTACTAATAAAAAATATAAAAATGTTGACGAAAATTGTGGTAGACAGCGCCCTTAAGATTAACTATGAATACCGCCCTTGGTGTTCCACGTGTACTCATTGTGTCAGTGGAAAAAAAGTAAAAAATAAAATAAAAGATAAAACGATGACGAAAAGGTAGTTTCAAAGCTTCACCTCAAATAAGATAGTCATTTCAGAGCCCCTCAAAATCGCTAAAAACAGCTGTTTCAATGTGTTATATCTGAGAAACTACTCATGAGAATAGTGTGAATCTGCTCTACAACATACAATGAACTTTTCTCAAAACTTTTCACCAATAAAATGATGGCGTCACCACAGAAAGTGTCAAGGTGAGTGATGTACGATATCACTGCATTCCATTGCAGTGTTTTGCGCTAGAGGCGATACTGCACGAGATGAGTTGGTTAACATAGCCCTTGGCGATGTGCCTCATTCACACTAGCACACGGGCAATAGGTGGGTGCCTTTAAAACACAACTGGTCCAATTTTAATTTCTACGCTTGGTCATTTTAACAACAAACCTTTTGACTGACCAACTTGATATGTGAGTCATATATAATTTAAAGAAGAATATCTATGTGATTTGATAGGCGGCTATGTTAAGAAAAGTAATTGGGCTTTTACATCTCGCCGACAGTGAGGTCATTAGAAACGGTGACACTTTTTCAAAAGACTTTAAACTGAATACGATTAAAAAATCCAAGACTACAAGCAGTTGTACGATATTCAATTATATGTAGGCATTTTGCTAAATAATGCACCGTTAGTTTGCAAAAAATTATTTTCCTTGATTTTGGCTTACTTTCATATCAAAATGGTGGTAAGTTGGGTGAAAAAATCTGAAAAACTGCAAGGTTTATAACTAAAAAAAAAAGTACAAATTATGGTACACTTATGAAAAAAAAAAAACATTCTAGGGATTTTTCGATGTGAAAATTATATTGCTTTATAAGTAATGTATTTTTAAAATCTCTGTAAAACTATGAGGCGTGACCTTAACATCTGTTAACAGTAGTTTATCCTGAATACCGAGCAAGGCTAACTAAGAGTAAATCGAGAAGCTGCTCTAGTAAGTTATCAGACGCTTGGAAACTACACTCCGATAACTGTATGATCGCCTTGAGCTGAAGTTTTGCCATAACCCAGCCTAATCTTGTGCCGTATTTTAAAACCATGTAGAAAGTTGTAAACGTGTGTAAATCATATATAATTTTTCTGTACGTATGTAGGTTCCTGTAAATTATTTTACATAGAAAAAGCTAAATGGTATAGAATTCTGAAGAAAAAACTTGTATTTACTGGATTGCTTGCCAGCTAGTAGAACAGTAATTTTCTCGAAGAGAATCACTATAAACTTTTAAGGAAAAAAGTGACATTCTTTTTTACATGTTTCCTTTCCATGTTCCATGTAAATGTAGTACTAGCAGTATTTTAGAGAAACTTAGAGGCATTAATGCAAGTATCATTATTAACCAGAGATAATGAAGAGAGTAATCTTGCATTGTATGAGTGTATTCGATGCTAGAAAGTGTAGTGTAAAATCAGGGCCCAATTTACATGCAGACTATCGAGGCTGCTGCCTAGGCCTGGTTCACAAACAAATAAATAACACTAGTAGAGTTCAATAGTTAAATGACTCTTTAACATTAGTTTTGAGAGTTAATTTGAAAAATTTTCGGTGGGAGATCCTATGATGGTGGGTGGCTACACACACACTCAGCTAGGGGCCCACTATTTGTAATACAGTTCTGTGTATAATATGATATGCAAATCACTTTTACGATTGTAGCAATCGTTCTGAACTATAGAGGGCAAAATCACGAGTGTTTTAAAACTGAAATTGAAAATATTAGATACGTATTTCACAACCAAATGTACATTAAAAATTGATTCTATACAAGATACTGATTATATGCCACAGAATAAAATAAGAAAAAGCAACTTTAACCACCTAGTCTACAATTAAAAAAAAATTGTATCCTCATTTATTATTTTTGAATAGAGACAACTGTGTATATACCAACGACTCCAGATTTAAATAATCTGACGTAATGTGTTAAATTAAAGATGCATGTGTTATTACTTTTAAGAATGCAGAAGTTATAAAAAATATCTCTAAATGAAGGATTTAGTTTAGTTTAGGACTTGCCCTTTCATTAAACAAAATTTAAGTTACAAATTTTGGGTTGCTTATGGTGCAGATGTGATTTATTTCTTATTTTGCATAATTTAAGAGTGCATGGTATATAAATCAGCGCTAAAAGCATTAGTTCGGAACTGTAGGTTTCTCGAAGCCAATTTTCAAAAATCAAAAACAGCAATCCTAGACAATAGTTTTTGCCAACTTTCTGAGCAAAAATTTTCTTCGAGTAAGGTATACTATCTGAAGGACAATCTCTGATGCTAAAATGTCATACATTTAACTGCGGCGCAATAGATCTCGCTTAACAAATATATAATTCTGGGCAAATGTTTGCTCGTAAAGTTGGGAAATGTCATTATCAAGGATTGCTGTTTTGTAGTTTTTGTATAGTGTGGCGGTCCCTTACTATTTGTTTGTTCCTATACTCATCTGAATGTGCAAATAGAGAGAAAAAAAAAGTTTGGGAGCAGTATTACCGCGGCATCACGTGCGGTAGAGCAGAGTTCTTATCTCTGGTTCAAGTTCATGGTGTTCGAAGTACGCGGGATTTACTGAAGTGAAAACAAATTTAAAGCGTTCCTTTGAATGAATGGCTTTACTCAGGCACTTTACATTTTTGTTTATCGGCAGCAACAACAAAAACGGAACAAAACAAACAAAAAAAAATATGAATTAGGTCTCCACCGGTGGGTTACTCAAACATGAGCACACGCAAAGCAAAAGAAAAACAAAGCTTAGTGCAAACTAGTTGGCCAGGCTTGGCCAACACAAAGGAGTTCCTATGTTAGCGCGCGCCATGCCTGATCGTGCCCTCCATCACGAATCACGAACAAAATAAAATTAAGCCACTGGTAGTGGTCAAACTTTGATAGCCTTTACATTGCATTACTCGCGCCATCAGAAGAGTCTTCAACTGAAACCTGACCGGCTGGCCAAGTGCCCTGGTCCGCTTTTCAGCGAGCACGGGCTTACACGTCTTACCAAGTGTGCTGATCGGAAACGACTGGGACGAAAGCTTCAGTAAGCGCGCCCATGCGCGTCACCGAAACTAGCGCCACACTGCGGCCACTCCGAGGAACTCCTCTGATTATTACAATAACTTACAAATTATACTTACAAATTATATGTAAAAGTGAATTTGAAACATGGTGTACATACACGCAAAATGTGTACATACATTAATTAAAAGTACTCAAAATTAAAAAATTTAGCAGAAATATGTCAAATACTGTTATCGAGCCACTGCTCATTCCAGGGCCGCCGGAAATGACTGACCAACCAGAACGTTCCAGACAGATGTCGGCCCAGCGCATTCCTGAGCAGCGCCATCATGTCTAGGTCCAGGTGCCTAGCCTGGGCCAGAACCTATGCTAAACGTAATTTTTACAGATATAAACCAAGGCGTCATAGTTACACAAAAAAGTTACGTAGATAAAATGTTACAAATTAAATTGTGATCAGAATGACACCCAACAAGGCATACTTATGACCGAGCAATTAAAATATTAATTAAAAAAAACCAACTAGTCACAACATTAATTATGCACATTCAGTTAACACTAAGTAACCCACCACAACGGTCGCCAACATTGTATAGATCACCATCAAAATACAATTTTTGGTTACAGAACTGACAATGAAAATAAAATCTGCAGGCAGCTATTAGGAAATATTTAACTGCTGGACCCAGCGTTCTTTGATGAGCGGTCTTAAATGACTTCACAGAGTCACAGTCCCTCTTTCAAATCTTGAAGTGTAGAATAATATCAGATACAAAACAAAAATAAATTGATGTGACAATAATTTAGATTTTGATGAGAACCGACGCACTTCTGCACTGCACACGGTACAAAGAGGGGGCAGCCCTAACAGCCTAGACTGGGTAGTCAGCTATACCTACACACACTTCTTCTTAAATGACATGGTAGCACTTCCTACCCTATCCTTGATATAATAGGCCTCACTAAGCCGGAGGTTTGTGGGCTAGTTTAGTTGGGTGCTGTTTAAATACACATGTTAAGCGCAGGACAAAATGTGAGCAAAGAAATTGAGTTATACACAATTTAAAATAAATGCATGAGAGGAAAATAAAAAAACTAGGGCACCAAAAAGGCCAGGTACTTCACAATATTGACTTTCAAAAAGCATAGATCTCAATTGAAGAATTCAGCGCTTATTTATCTACCACGTCCTCTTAAGTTGATGTGTTGTATTGGTTAAAGATAAGTCAAGACCTCTAACGAGCAAAATTAGCATACAGTGTATAGGCAATGCAGAAACATTATTTCTACATGCATTTATGAAAAATGTATTTTGACCTCTCCTTAATGCGAATCATGTGTGTACCACTGTATTCTGCCCTGCAGTTTTCCTTGAAGAGTGTTTTGTTGAGATATACTTAATGTGTGACTGGGGTTTCAGGCAGTGACAACCAGACGCAGCTGGTTACAATCCTACGAGCAAATGGTCAGGATCCATGTGATGTTGAGGTGGAGGTCCTTGATGGCGTAGTTTCCCTGAGGGACGATGCGTCGCTGCTAGAAGAGACTGGGATTACCGTCACCGATGACGGCACCTTAGCCCAGGTATACTGGAGTGTTTTAAATAAAACTGCCCAGCTTATTCAGATTACATCGCAGAGGACCATGTCTTTTACCAATTTACCACTGTTACGCTTCCTTTTACTTTTGTCCTTATTTTAACGTTCTAATAACTACCAAAGACTGCATTCCAAAATAGGGACAAGTCCAGAAGTTGAACATGGCGCATAGGAAACATTCACCATTCGATGTTACTAAACTGACTTGAAGTTTCTTGTTTGAATATCGTTGGTATGTCTATTGAAAGACCGAGCTTTTTTGCTTTCCAGTTTTGAATTTGGGATGTAACTAACATTTATTTTCATCTTAAGAGGAGAAGGTGTTTTTATTTTGGGAAGGGGGAGCACTTATAAATATAAGAGTATAATTATTTGAATTAGTTTATAAATTTGTTCAAAATAATTTGTATTAGTATTAATTACTATGTAGTGAATATTTAGTCGTGATGGTTTTACTTAAATAAATGTCTGTAGTTCTGAAAATTAGGAAAAAACTGATAGGGGTTTGTTTAAATTAGCTTTCACACAACAGTTAAACACTCTACAAGTATAAAATTAAAAGGCACTAAACTCAAAATAGCAATCTAATTATCTGCCAAATACATTACATAAAAGCATATGTGTTATGCAGTCTTATACTTAAACTAGAAAGACAAATTTTGATGTCTGGGCCTACATCGCATATCAAAATTCATTTAGCCACACGCAAACCCGACACCTGTTGGCCAGCCGAGGTTGGGCGCTTGTGCGGATCATGAGGAAGAATAGAGGGGGCAATGCCTAGAGGATGGAAAACACGTGACCACTATAAGTCATTCGGGATAAAGTGAGCACTAAAGATTTAACCTTTGAAAAAAAAAATCACTAGCCGTTACTGCATATAAGTCACCCTTCAGCAAGAGTTACTTCACTGCTTGTATGGTTGGTAGTGATTCACCGCATGTAGTTCCGTGTATTTTCCAATTTGAATACAACATTAGTGAAATAACATCAGATGAAATTGACCTCTCTGTATTTAATATACTTCAAAATATTTATTAATCACCTTATTGACATTCCTACTTACAGTATAATTAGGCTCGATTGGCACCAGGATAATGTGACGCTATTGCCGACCTCACGTCATCTTGCTCATTACAGCTTACGCCACGCTTCAGACCGTTGAAAATTCCACCGACAGGTGGCATCAGAGTTAGGTTCTCGCCGTTTTTTTGCCGCTCCGCCAAGTTGCATCACTTGCGTGTGTTTGTCCGTTGTGCGTATATACACATTCACAAGTATTGGAAATTACTATGAATATCATTGTCATATGATGTGAAACCATCGGAATTCTGTAAATTATGGTTTTCGTTTGCCAGTCTAGAAACAGCGTGCTTTTATTTTCACATATTAAGAAAATGTTATTTATTGTTTCTGAAGTGCGTCGTCGTTCGTGGCAGTAGAACTGAACGAAACTTGAATTCTTGAATTGCGTATGTCATGTCTTTTTTATAGTGGCGGTTTTGAGTTACAAATTTAAATAAAATGTGCCCGCCTTTACGAGGTTCGTAATGGCAATAGTGCGTGTTGTATAAATTAGTCGAACAGAAACCTGTATTGTAAGACGTTAACTCGCAGGTATTTATAACTAAGATTACTTTTGATTATACCTTATATTAAGCCCCCGTGCATTTAATGAGTAGATATTGTAGCTAATTTATCGGAGCCGTTTAATGTAGTTGTAAGCATTGCACAACCCTATGTAAATAACAGTAATATTTATATTTACATTCGGCGGAAAGATATAAACTGGCAGAAAATAAAAATTAATCAGGGCTTTTTTGAGTGTTCACTTTATTCTGAATCACCTATATGCATTGACTAACTGAACTGGAAGTTCAAAATTAGTATGACAAATAATATAGATGAAATACATTTTCAAAAAATTTTTACTGTTGAGGGTCATCATGTGTCTTGAGACTGCAAGAGTTCTCTGTTTAGGCTGTAGAAACTGACCTTATGTATGATTGGCTGCATGCTGTTTGAAGATTACATATTAAGAGTCTGTGTCACCTCCTCTGTTGAAATTGCTAATTTTCATATGATTATTTATGGACGTGACAAATTATAGGCAATGCTTTTCCATTGAATTATTATATTACATAATCAGGTGTGTACTATTGGACTAAAAATTGTTAATTAAGTTGATATAAGCCATACCTGCAACAAGTACTAGTACTACTGTACTTTTATTTGTGCTTAAGTGTGGTTTTCAATTTACAGCCAGAAATAGTACGTAATATTCCGTTTCTTGACCACTGATGTACTTGTAGCGAAAAGTTCAATACAAGGGAACCAAGACCGAAAGCGTGTTTTGTTACTTCGCTAGAATGAGTTACAGTACAGTGCGCTGTGTAAGTACAAACAACTGCCAAGTGCAGTGCAGTATACGTTGCGGCTGCGGAACTCTCACGTTGCGTGTGCTGTGCAGTGTAGCGTTCCAACCTTCACATCTTCGTTTATCTTCCATCCAACAACATCAAGTGGTGAAGCACTATTTATACTTCTGGGGTCGTTTCGGTCTTAAAACATGGTCTGCATATTCAGTTCAGTTAGCTTTTATTTTATATACTTAAATTTTTGAACAAATGAAAAATTTAAACATACTGTGAAAAAAAAGTTTCCTGGAGAGAGAGTTGAAAAAGTGGAATGTGGGTCTTATATGGGGCTGGGTGGTACTTAGTTTGTTAGTGGTTTTTGCAAGTGAGCACTTACTATTTGTAGGTAACTGGTTACAGTGATTCCACAGTCTATGCATGTGTGTACATATATTTATGTGTTTGACTTTCTGTGTTTGTATTTGTGTGTGACTGTGTATCTATTTTAAAATAATGTGGCGCAGTCTTTTTCACAGATCCAGGGTCTGGAGATTCTTCCAGATGCTCTGGAAGTACAGATTCACTGCATGGAGTCTGAGTCTATGAATTTTGCAGATGTTTCAGAAGAATATATTTTGCAGAATGATGTACAACCATCACAGGTGTGTAATGTTTCATTAATTGTTTTTACACCGTTGGTTATGTTTGTGTTTGTATGACTGTGTATTTTTTGTCCTAAGCAGGCTAAATTTTGCTCTCACAGTACAGTATAAATTTAACACACTTGAGTACTGCTAAATATATTTTGTAATCTGACACTTTTGCAAGAATTTTGTTAGCTAGTCAGCTCATTGTTTGGTTTGTGGTGATAATATTCATTGAAAGTACAGTATTTTGATACGTGTATCTAAGCTATTGGTAATCTCATTTACCCATCACAGAACATTCATCTAAGCAAGAGGAGTAGGGGAGTACCACACCACAAGCATCTGGTGGAGGCGGTTTGTCAGGAGGGATGTATGTCTTAAAGGTATGACATAATAGGTGGATGGAGAGGAGTATGCCACTGCTCAGGAGTAGGGGGCTGTGTCTTAGGGAAAGGGAGAGTGAGTATCTCTGCAGCCAACCACACATGACATTTCCTCCCTCGAAGGCAACCTACCCGTGGAGGAACAACCTACCCAACCACTTCCACTCCCAGGATGAGGTCCAATTCCCCTCATGGCATTTAGGCACAATGGGCTCCTTGCATGAAAAACAGAATTCAGTTAAATTAACTTAAATATTACATTTAACACACTGGATAATGATTTTGAATACAATTTTTTAATATAAATGTGTTATTTATTAATTAACATTAAATAAAGTGGTGAAAATAGCAGATGACGTGGTCTCTGGTGAAAACAGCTTTTGATTGGTCCATGTTACAAGCCAGTTCTAGACTGTAAGCAATATTGTTTGCCGTGCTTTACCATGTAATGGACATTTTTGTAATTAACGATGGCTGTAGTTGATGGATATGTGAAATCTCAGTCAAACAATCTACGTAAAGTTGATATTTTAATGGTTTGGGAATATTTTAAAAGAAATGTGTATTCCTAAAGTGAAAGGTGCCAAGACTAAAAGGTAAGTTTCAAAATAGGCTTGTTCTGTTGAAGTGTAAAGGGCTTGCAACACAGTTGAAGACTTTTGTAAAAATTAACATGAACATTTTTATTAAGACAAAATAAACATTAATATAGAAAAACTTGTTATGACTGCATGATAGAGGTGAAGTCTGATTAAGCCTATGTTGATATGCAACGACACAGTACACTAACGCGATTCGAAACTGTTTTATAAGCTCTACAGTGTTGTCAGTCTTGATAAATCATTTATAAGCTTCTCATCTAAGTCTACTTGCTTTCTTAGGTCTACCGTATTTGATTTATCGTTGAACCACTGAATTCCATCATAACCTGCACATGAATGGCCCAATCTGTTTTATCACCGTAAGGTATTTGTATCTCGTTTCTTCAATCATTTATTTAGTAAATTAACATTGTTAGTAAGTCCTTGTCACGTAACGTCCGTCAATGTAACCTAACCGAAAAAGTAATGAGAGTTAAATAATATAGAAGCTTCAGCAATTTTTTTTTTAATGCTGTGTTTATTATTAGGCATACATATTCATTACTAGGTTAGGAGCCGATTGCTTATAGTTGAGGTCAAGTAAAACTTCAGGTTTGACTCTACTAACTTTTTAGTACAACATTGGAGTACACATAAAAAAACAGTAATTGTTTAGCAATAAATGCTGTCAAAACCAATAGTATAGACCAACTTAAGCCAGACTTAAAACAACCATGCGTTCGGCCATAGGCTACAGCATGACTTGTTTCAAATTAAATTTGTGACTATAAAGTTTAGGCAAACTCATTATTTCAGAATTTTTTTTGTAAAGGCTACCGTGTTAACAGCACAACAGCATTTGGTTCACGGTGCAATGTTTTCCATAGAAATATTATATTACATAATCAGGTGTGTACTATTGGACTAAAAATCTTCACAGCTGTATAAAGTGCATGTCATAGAAACATTGATGTCTCTGCGTGCTGCTTTAAACCTATTCAACCGCAATTTTTTTTTTTGGGATGGAAAAAAAATAGTTTTCCGGTAGAATTCACACTTGTGTTTGTACAACGAGGTACAAAACGCCATTTACTATCCAAAATTTTGACAAAATGTTTAACTCTCCAGCACCATTAACCTAAGCATCGTCCCACATTGCCCGGTGTTGTCACTGCGCTCGGATGGCTTGTGACGTCAGATGGTGGCCTTGTTGTGACGTAGTGTTTTCGCTACAGTTTTAAAAGTATAATTTTCAAATGACTATAATTATGTGAAATTGACCACAAAATTAAAAACGAAAACTTCAGGAGGGCTTATTTTTTCATGCTGCTTCTATTTAATTACTTACTGAAAATTATTTGAGGGGCTCATTTGTACTCAAAACATCGAGTGACCAATAGCACAACAGCTTACCTCCCCTCTTTGGCAGGGTTAGCAAAATCACTTTCCCTACCTCCAGGAACATCTCCCTACATCCCCACTTTTCCTGGAACCCCTCTCTGCTACTTCCCCTTCTGGACTAAGCACCAGTCAGTCACTGCTGTTAAGGTGCTGAAGTACTGTTTGTACCAAAAAGGCGACACAGCCAATCAGAAACAAACCATGCCTCCTTTCCTTCTCTTGGAGACATCACTCAGCCTATCGGAGGTGTTGCTCCATCCTCTGGGGATAGGGCCAATGCTATTCGAGTTCAACTTTTGATGGTTTTATTCTAAGTTTGGGCAGAACTCTTCCACAGTCCATATACGCTGTTGAAGCCGTCTGCAACTTCTTTCCACTTGCGCCGCCAGGTTGGCAATAAAAACTCGTTATGTGCTTGCTATGGAAAAATTCACAGAAAAAAGATGGGTTGGTTAGGTTGTGTGATTTGTTTCTTGGAATACAAACAAAAGCATATAAAAGTGAAATGCAGTAATTCTCAATTTACTTCAGGGCTAGGTTCCTGAAAACAGAGACACAAATTGAAATGACATAAATTGACCAGACAGCCTATAGCCAAACCTTTTTGAAACATAAGAATATTAACTCTGGCATGCATGAATGGATTAACAACGTCGTGCAAGAATGGATTAACAACATTATTCTCTTAAATGTACGTACACACACACACACACTCTCTCTCTCTTTCTCTCTCTTTCTCTCTCTTTCTCTCTCTTTCTCTTTTTCTCTCTCTTTTTTTCTAGGTAGGTAGGCCTAAAGTTTTTTAACACATTGTAACATAATTAGTTAGGCCTACTTGGGTAGGTATTTGTTTATTTTATGTAATCCTAACAAAGCCCATTGACCTGAGAGTGTTGAAATGAAGTTATGTTACATATACTAAATTTAATAAGCCCTATCATAAAATCTTAAGTATACCGGTATTTCTTGTTTTCACTGAGAGCCTGGTGCCGACAGTATCAGCGACAGAACCAGGACAGAGAGCCAGGCGAGTCCAACCAATCAGCTCAAAATTCAGGAAACATGTAAACACTGATCTTGAGGAGCAAAGGTCGGTGTTTGCTGGAAGTAAAGCCCCACAATTCATTCAAGTATGTTCGGTGAAACAGGAACTTGATTCATTGCTGGTAGAAGTCAACCAGGATGATGTACCCTGTCAGATGGTTGTAGATACAGGGGTGACCATTAGTGTCGTCAGGCCAGACATCCTAGGGTCTTTCCTCCAGCCGTCATGAGAATGAACTATTGGAGTGTGTCTATTAACAACACCAGTGGAAGGGAGGAAGAATGTGCAACTAAAATTGGGTGAACTCGAGTTAGAACATGAAGTCTCTATAGTAGATAACAGATGCATGTTTATTGGGACTAGATGCACTGTGTAAACTAGGATGATGCACTGACACTCTGCTGGAGGTCCTAAGGGTAGGTGAAAAAGAGTTGTTGTTGATACCACTACCAGAATTATCATCACCAGTCATCTGTCCAGTAGTTTGTTGTCAGATTACTGTGTTGCAAGCTTCTAGTGAAATTGTGGAGCTAAGGCGCTATGTAGGATAATTCGCGAGGCACTTAGGGTTATTTGAGCCTATCAGTGTTAGAATTATTAACTTGACTGACAAGGCAATTCATCTTGAGGAGGGGGCCACAATTGGGTTGTGTTAGCAGGTTTCCCAGATAAACACAACTGAGTCTAAGGTCGTAAGCGATGACCTTTCGGAGCATACTATGTCAGAACCACTTAAAGAACTCCTGGAGAGGACAAAGAGAAACCTGAACTGGAGACAAGAGAAGGTTGTTGCAGAACTCTTAATGTAGAATCAAAATGCTGTTTTTGTGTGGTTCACATGATCTGGTAGAACATCCATATTATGTCACCATATTGATACAGGAGAGGCAAGACCTATAAAGCAACTCCCTAGATGTCTGCCTGTGGTCTCACATGAGGAAATTAAGGATCTAGGTGTGATAGAACTGTCTCTCAGCTCATGGTCATCTCCTATTGTGTTGGTTACAAGATTTTGTGTGGATTACCGGCGGCTGAATGATGTGACCAGGAAAGACTCGTATCTACTTCCTCGGATAGATGGTACTTTACATAGCTTGGCTGAGTCCCAATGGTTTGCAACTTTGGACATGAAAAGCAATTACTGGCAATTTGAAGTGGCCCAAGAGGATAGAGAGAAGACTGCCATTTCTGTTCAAGGAAAAGAAACTTGGCTTTTAAGGGTCATGCCTATTGGACTCTGCAATACTCGAGCGACGTTTGAACGACTTATGGAAAGAGTATTACCTTTTGATATTTGTCAGGTATATTTAGATGAAATTGTGGTTACAGGGAAGACATTAAAGAACACTTGGCTCATCTTGTTTCAGTGCTTCAGAAGGTAACAGCAGCTAGTTTTAAGCTATTTCCCAAAAAGTGTAATTTTTCCCAAAGAAAAGTGATATTCCTGGGTCATGTAGTGTCGGATGAAGTGATAGGAACTGATCTGGAGAAGACGAAAGCACTTAGAGAGACTGGCCACAGCGAACTGATTGGACGCATGCATGAAGTTTCCTGGGGCTGTGTGCTCATTATTGGTGTTTTGTGCATGGCTTTGCCACAATAGCAAAGCCATTACACGAGTTAACTGAGACCAAAAAGAACATTTTTCTGGATCCTTTAGTGGTGCATGTATTTTAAAGGTTTGGAGTACCACTTGAACTTCACACAGACCAGGGGGCCGATTAAATATCACATTTTATGGGTGCAACGCAAAATTTGCACCTGCATTGCATCTGGTTGCACTGCATTGGAATTATGTACTCATGTAACACCATTGAATAACTGTTTAACTTGCTCTGCACTGCATCGGTGCAAATTGCAGGTTGGTGATATTTAATCGACCCAGAGGGCCGTAACTTTGAAGCCATGTTATTCCAGGAGGTGACCAAAATTCTGGGATTGTAGAAGACACGGAGTACACCTTTACATCCTCAGTATAACGGGATGGTCAAGTGGCTAAACCATACCTTGGAACAGTATCAGTCCATTTTTGTGGCAGATTACCAAAAGGATCGGGACTGCAAGGTGCCCTGTTTCTCCTCGCGTTATCGGTCTGCTGTCCATAAAGCCACAAGTGTAACACCTTTGAAGATGCTGATGCTTCACCGTACAAGTGGTTTGCTGTTTGGAAGACCAAGAGAAGTAGAGCAGCCTGCTTCATTGACTGTGTATGCCAGTAAACTATATGTGGCAAATTGAGCACTATCCATGACTTTTCTAGGCAACATTTAAGGCTCAACAGTGACTGGATGAAAATAAGGTATGTTCGTAAGGGATCTGAAGAGACGTTTCAAGAAGGGCAGCTCGTGTGGCTGTATAACCCACGGCGATGAAAAGGATACTGTCCGGCGAGTAGCACGATCGATCATCACAATTGCTCGGCTCATAATCTCTGTGCTGACGGATGCTACCCAATATTCTCCTGACCAGAAGACTGGTGTGGCCTCTCATTGTGTCCCCTTGCTCCGAGAATGTTCTAGGCTCTGAAATTAGTAAATTAATGAATGGAGAAACTTAATTAAAGAAAATATGATCTAAACAAATATAAATTTTCAAGTTTTTTCACTACTCCTGAAACACAATAATTGAACTGAAAAGAATATTTATGACTAACAATTACATCAGCGGCCTAGAAAATTTTAGAGGAGCTTTCATTAATTAATACTGTTACACTCGATAGTGACTTCAAATACATATTCATAATTTTAACAACACTGGCATTATGCACATTACAAAACCAAACTAATTTTAATATTTTCCAATGACAACAAAAATTATGTGAGGGCAGTTTTAAAAAGTCCATCATTTTACAATACAAGGCCCTCCTAAAATAACCAGTCCTTGGGTTCTGTTCACTGCTTCATAAAGATTACCAACAATATTACTACAATGGCGGGAAAGGCCGCTAGGCTACTAATTACAATAAAAACAGAAAGAGTTGTGCACAAGTACTCACAGGATGGTACTTGCAGATAGAAACACATACACATAGGACAAACACATTTCTCCGGGACGCGCGGTCACAACGTTTCGCAGACTACATCTGCTTCATCAGCAATATTACTGTTATTTTTAACAAGACTGACACTATTCTGTAGTCATTCCGATGATAAGGATTGAGCAACCAACCCCACTCAAATGCTTACTATGTTTGAGACAAAAAAAAAATAAAACTTTGAAGCTCAAGAGACATGGAGCAAGCAACAATGCTCATGCTCTCAAAAAAAATTACATTATAGTCTGTCTCATGACAGAATTCCATTTTTGATAGTTGTGTTGGCATTTATTTTTAAAGTAGTTTCCATGTAACAACTGTTTTTGCCTCTGCCTCAATTGGTTTGTACACAAGTACACTCAGCTGACTGTCCAATTGTGCAATATATGTCTATCTTAGGTAATATTTATTAGTTTCTGACAGTTCTGAATATTACCACGTGTGGACTGAACTACAGGAAAATACTTTTCATTTTAATACACTGCACATTTTGGCAGTCAGCTTAGTTTAGTTGTTCAGAAATCACCTGTGATAGAGGAAAAAAAAAATTTTTTTTCCATTCAAACAGCTGTAGAAAGAATGCCAACAACTGTCAAAAAATGGAATTCTTTCATGAGACAGACTATACTGTGAAGTGTTCAGCCACTTCCCCATCTTGGTTTAATTTTTATAAAGTTTTTTTTATTTTCTTATTTAAATTTATATAATGTAAATCTTTCTTAACAGGCTATATGCCATGTTCGGGGTGAGTTTGTCAGGTGTCCGGTGTGATGCAACAGAATTCAACAACCTAGTAATTGGGGACATGTTAATTTAAATTCACCTTTTC
>PNEQ01092649.1:35559-55938 GCA_003012365.1 Medauroidea extradentata
GGTTGATCACTTGCTTCATGGAATTCTCTCCATGACGTAGGTTATTGACGCACGTAGGTCAGCCATCACAGGGGGTTGCTTAGGGTATTGCGCCGCGAAAGTAGTTCCACTGTTGCGCACTTTTTGTCCCCAATTATATTATTTGTGTGGATAAAGAATTTTCTTTCAATGTAAGACCTATAAACGGAAATTTTGGAATACTTTGTGATCTGTTTTATGTGTAATTTTGCGGGTTTTGTTAAATTTTGGATACTGTTGTATCACTCCGCCGTGTGCGCTATTTGTTGCCATGTCCGTTGCCATGAGGGAACAGTTGGGGCCGGGCGCTGGCCCGAGGAGGAGGTGAGTTAGGACAGTTGGGGCCGGGCGCTGGCCCGACGAGGAGGTGAGTTAGGACAGTTGGGGCCGGGCGCTGGCCCGAGGCGGTTGCAAGTTGCAGGGCAGTTTGTGCCGGGCGCTGGCCCGAGGCGGGCGTTAGTTGTAGGGCAGTTGGTATGAATAAGTGATCATTACCTTGTTTTGTTTTTGGTTAACTCACGGTCAGACATGGTAACGCCGGACAGCTGACGGGTTTATTTGTGCTTGATAAATAACCGCCTTTTGTAAGAAACTTACAGAATCCAAACCTCTGTCAAAGTAAAAATAAATCAACAGTTGACTGAGTAAGTGAGTTGTTATTGGTGAAATCACGATGGTTGGTTAACCCTGAAAGTAAATCAAACTGAGCTATCCGGTGCACTTCATAACATAACCTCAACACCCACGCCGAGTGACAACATTATCAATAGACCGCAGCAACAAGCAGCAGACGCAAGCAGGACGCGTCACAATACATACAGTTAGGGTTTCTGAAATTTACTGTTTCTTGTTATAAAGCCTGGAGCCCTACATGCCTTGCTTGCAATATTGTTTATGTGGCACTTAAAACTAAGTTTCTGGTCAAGAAAGTGTGCCCAGGTCACTGACTTCAGATGTTCTTGTTAAGGCATTATTGTTAATAGGGTAGTTGTAATTTAAGGTTTCATACATTGGCTGAATGTGATAACGTTACAGTTGTCTGTGTTGAGAGTATTTGGTTTTTCGCACACCAATATATCAGAGTAATGAGTTGTAGTGCTCTACAGTTGTGGATAAACTTGATTCGCCTATAGATTTTAAGATCGTTTTGATTATTTATGGGATTTCTGCAGTAGACACTGTTAATAATAGAGGACCTAAATGAGAACCTTGTGGTACCCCAGAAGTGATTTTAACTGGGTTAGATGTGAGTCCATTAACAGTAAGTTGCTGGTATCTGTTAGTTAAATGTGATTTAAGCCATTGCAGGAGCAAGCCAGTCAAACCAAAGCTGCTCAATTTTGCACACATAAGCGAATGGTCGACTTAGTCGAAAGCCTTCGAAAAATTGGTGTACACAGCATCAACTTGTTTTTGTCAGGTGACGATATTAGTGATGTACAGTAAAAGGTTAGTTGAGGTGGATCTACCCTCCATAAATCCATGCTGTTCAGGAGGCAAACATGGGTTGCAAAAATGAAGAATGTGTGGGTACACTTATTTTTCAAACATTGTTGCAAAGCAGTCTAGAATTGAAATTGGGTTTTAGTTGGCAACTGATGTATTGTTTCAGCCTTTATGTATTGGTACTACTTGGTGAGTTTCTGACGTTTGTGGGAATGTACCTGTACAGAATGGTATACTGAATATTTTGCATAATGTGGTCTTAGCCGCACAATATTTGATGAAATTGAACCGTACAGTACTCAAACGACTCACCGAGTTTCGAGGCTTACATTGCAACACTCCCTTAATACTTAGCTAAAACCGCAACTCTTGTTTTACATAGGGCAAGACTCATAAATATCAGCTATTATATGTTTATAGCGATTAGTGACAGCAGGTTATTTTGTACCATTATTGAGCAAGAAAAGGAAAATCCAGTAATTTTAAGAATGTTCTATTCACAAACTGAACAAATGTTACAAACCCAATACAGTTCATAAATTTCAACGCAAACAATGCACCAAATTATGTCTCTGTCTTTTGCCTAATTCCTCTCTCAAAGGCAATTTCTCTTTTGCCTTCTTATCACGAAAGACACATAGTACACGCTCACTCTCCTATGCTTCCAATTTTTCCCATTCAGATATGCGTATTTCACAATGCCTCATTCGTTGGTCACTCCTTCCCCTGACCAATTAGAAATGGGCCAGTCTCTCTTGAACTCTAGATTTTCGCAAGTAGTCTTTGGTTACCCAGAAATGTTAAAATGTGTAGTTGCCTTATGTGTGTGGGCCTCCCTTAAAGTCTTGGATAACACCCAGGAGAACTGCGATCCACACTCTCCTTAGAACATACTATGTTTACGTCGATGACAGCCGACGGTGGTTAAATCAGACTTACCTAGCCTCCAGAACCTGCCTTTCCCACGAACGTTACATTTATCAAATGCGGTCCGGTATTACATCTCAATCCTCTCGCTTTGTCGGCGAATAAGGACTTTTACTCGGCTCCCATCGTGATGTCGACACAATTCACCTCTACCTCGCACACTGGTCTACTGGACAAGTCAAAAGACTTCCAAACCAACGCGTGAGCACCTTCACACTCGACCGAAGAGTGAGCACCGCGCCTCCAGTACTCCTCTCAGTTCAACTAGCCGACCAGAGTGCCCCTACCGCCGGCCGCTGGAACCAGACACTTTCCCCCTCTCCAGGCCTACCCCTCCATGGCCAGAGGAGTGACAGGTCCGGAGTAGAATGAAGGAGCCCGAGCACCGGTGACCGGGGCATTCACTAATGCTCAACTAAGAAAGAAAAACAAGTGCCCTATTTAAAACCACCAACCCTGCTAAAATCATCGAGAAAGTAAGGCGAGGACCTCTCAAAATATGGCAGTATTGCGTCTGCACCAGCTGAATTTTTTACATCAAGTTTTAGCATGGCTTCATAAACACCATTGTAATTAATGATTATATTAGAAAGGGACTGGCTAGTTCTATCCTGGAGTTAACATACTGGGGGCGAACTTGGGTTAAATACTGAGGTAAAGTAATCTGAAAACATCTCCCCGATTATGGTTTCATTATCTGTGGTTTTGTTGTACGACATAGTTTTGGGATACCCATGTGATTTCCTCTATGTGTTAACATAACACCACAAGGGTTTGCTTTCCAATATTCTATTTTCTATATGGGATGTGTGCTCTTTATGACATCTAGAGAGTTCAGAATTGGCTAGTTGGTGGTAGTGTGAGAAGAGGATTTGGTCGTGTCTATTTTTTAACTTTTTGTATTTCAGTCTGTGTGTATGCTTAACCCTCAGTAGTTATAGTATTTTAGGTCGTTGGAAAACTAGTGTGGATGTCTACTGCATTTTGGGGGAGTTACGGGCACAAACTGTGCTATTGTGGCTTGGAGGACGTTGGAAAAGTGGTCAGCAGTGTTATTAAGGCCATTATCTTTCGTGTATTTCAAACAATTCCAAATAACTCAAATATTTTTAACCAAATGCTTTAAAAAAATTTGAAACTCTGTACAGTCACATTATACACAATTTTGCCGGAGCTTTTTTAAAATAATGTACCATTTGCTAGCAAAAAATCATTTTGCTTCACGTTTGCTTATTTTCACAACAAAATATGTAATATTTCTGGGGTAAAATTCTAAAAATCAGTTTGGTGTGTTGCAACAGGAAAATTCACGTACAAACGATGATGTACTGTATAAGTGTTAAAACTGCCAGAATGAGTTTTCGATACACTGTATATACTCGTGTGTAGTACGCACCACGATTTTTACAAGTTCCAGGGAAAAAAATTATGTACCTTCTAACATGTAAAGAAAAATACAAGGAAGTAGGAAATGGTGAAACAGTGTGAGGGAGGCATCGAATTATGCCGTCAAGGGGGAATGGAAGGAAACCTTGGCTGACAACAAAGAAAAAAGAGATGAAAGATAACATTCACACTGGCTAGAGCGCTGGGAGAGAGGGTGGTGGGGAACTGGGTGTTTACGGGTGGTGGTGGCCTGTGGGTTGCCTCCCTTGCCAAGCTATCATCTATAAATAGCCTTCCAAGGTCGCTTGCTGGCTCTCTCCCTCCAATCTCGCTGTGGTATTCTCCCCCCCCCCCCCCCCCGAGATAACATGCCATGACAACAGAGGGGAATGTGGCTTGGGGTGGCGAGGACAAGCTGGGGACTGTGCAGCCCCAACCACCACCCTGCCACGCCTTCTCTCTCCCACCTGAGAAGGGGGGGGAGAGGGAACAGTGTCACCTTTATTTCTTCCTTTCTTTCTCCACGGAAAGATAGCTGATTGCTGCAAGACGTCAAAATTAACTTATCATTTTGCTTCCGTCCCCGCCACCTACTAACTTTTGTTTCTGCCACGTCAAATTGTTGAGCAGCATACATCGTAAGGGACAGTTTAAAGCTAGTAAACTTCTGACAATCATCAGACAAGTTTTTAACCCACATATTGTGTAAACACTAAGCAACACTTTGAACAGAAATGTGGATAAGGACAAACAAAATATTAGGCTTCTGTAGGTGATTTGGAATAAAGTGAACACTCAAGAAAAGCCCTGATTAATTTATATTTTCTGTCAGTCTTTCCTCTTTCCCTGAATGTAAACATGAATATTGCAACGTGTTTTTATTTACATAGAATCGTGCAATGTTTACAACTTACTACAGTAAACTGCTCTGAAACAATATGTACACATTAAATGCACGAGGTCTGTATATAAGATATAATCAAAAGTAATCTTAATTATAAATACGTGCGAGTAAACGTTGTATAGTACTGCTTTCTGTCCATCGACTAATTTGTACAACATGCACTATTGTGAGGCTGTTACTTAACAATAATGTGTTGGTAAACTTGGTTTAAGTGAGTCTGCAGTAGTCCCCAAAGCTCGTTCCTCAACACCAACCCTGGGTCCACTTCCAACCCTTATAACACATTGGCCTCGGGATAACTACTGATGGAAATAGCTATATTATAAATGCAAGGCCGGTGTACTAAATAGGCCCAAAAGTGATTCATAAACGTTATTTACTACAGTCATTAACAGTTGAGAAACAATACTGCTAATTGCACTCTGGTTTACTTGATTACTAATCATGTAATACATCTACCCTTGTACATTTATGCACTAAATACCATCTATACGACCTGATGCCTTTGTCCATTTGCTAGCATAGTGTGTGGGTGAGTCCGACTAAAACCTGTCTTCTTTCTTTGCACGTGCTACCGATGGCTTCGTCCAGTCTCCCAGAACAATAACCTGTTGGCATTCAAAAGGCAAGAGTAATCCGTTCTCTAAATGTTCGACAATTTAGTTCTGGATGATGGGGTTAGACTACCCTAATTTCGTGGGGTCGAAAAGAGTCTTAATTAGGCACGATATTGTGACTGTGTCCTAATTTACTCGTTGACAAAGTAGTAAGGAAACAATGGGACGATCACTCTAAACAGTACTTTAGCCATGGTGTCAACAACATTTACACTCTGCCCGAACACTCTCAAACAAGTCTACTAAATATTCCAATACATAAATTTGCTTGTCTTGAAAAAAATCATTGGCCTCGTAATGCAGCTGGTCACTGGTGGGCTTCTGGGGAAACTTCGCGATGATGTCCATTAGCAGCGCCTTCTGGAGATTCCTTGTAGTGGGCGCATCCTTCTTCACCGCATCAGAGGAAGGATTCCCATAATTTCGCACACAGCGCCTCGCCAATTCACGAATACTCCATTTATGTCATCTGCAAACAGTAAATCCACTCGCGAAGTAACAATCACTAATTTACTGCATGACTCGCGTGCAGTAATGCCGACAAACACATGTCGGTATACATCGGCTGACTGCCCAAGTGATGGCCACCAGGCCTCAAGTCGTTCTCTCTGCCACCAACAACTTAAAACTGACTGATTTCCACCCCTCTGGTTCGACGGCCTTCAGGCACGATAAACACCGCCTCACTCTCATTGGCCAGTGCTCTCAACAACCAAAAAAATTAGACACAAGGTCCAACTACAATAGCTATTTCCAGCTTAAAGTTCCACATGTTAAACACATCTTATAGTCTTTATTTCCGCTATAACCATGTTTGACCCCTAAGGATTGCTAACCCATACGACCGGTTAAAATCTGGGACTTCTCATCCTTCAGGAACATAACAAAACATCCATGTTTCACTTTTCTAGCCTGGGAAAGGCTACCTTGCTCGGACCCTAGTCCAGCTCCGTTGACGTGTCATTGGTTTTGACAGCGCTTCTTGCTCACGTCATAGTACAGGCCTCCTATAGACTCGGTGCAAACAACAGGAGTCCAGACGCGTCACACAAAAACCAAAGTAGAACACAAATTCAACATCGCTTCGCCCTGGGCTTTACACAACACACTTTAGGCATAAGTCCCCACACACTTATGTATTTAAAACAAATAAATCAAACAAAAAGTTCTTTCGCAAAAGTTCCATCTGCTTTTAAAAACGAGTCTTTCAAGTTGCCAACACACTTACTTGATAAACAAACCACAGAGTTGCGTGCGTTCACTCACGAACATGTAAAACAGACACATATCTCTCCAACACTTCGTTTTACACATGTACAAGGCCTTTACAAGATATTATATAATTATAGTAGTCCACTTCACGTACAAAAGTAGCACCAAAAGCTTTCATACTAATACAAAATAGTGACACCAGAGTGTCACAATTGCCGTTACGAATCTCGTTAATGCAGGCATATTTTATTTGAATTTGTATTTCAAAACCGCCACTAAAAACAGACATGACACATGAACTTCAAGAATTCAAGTTTCGTTCAGTTCTGCTGCCACGAACAACGAGGATGCACTTCAGAAACAATAAGTAACGTATTTTCTTAATATGTGAAATAAAAAGTATGTTGTTTCTAGACTGGCAAATGTAAAACATATGTAGTTTGCAGAATATCGATGGTTTATTGTCATTTGGTAATGATATTCATAGTAATTTCCAATACTTTTGAATGTGTATATACGCACAACGGACAAACACATGCAAATGATGCAATTTGGCGGAGTGGCAAAAAAAAAAAAGCGAGAACCTAACTCTGATGCCACCTGTCGGGGGAATTTTGAAGTGTCTGAAGCGGGGAGCAAGCTGTAACGAGCAAGATGACTTGAGGTCGGTGATAGCGTCACATTCTTCTGGCACCAATTGAGTCTAATTATACTGTGAGTAGGAATGTCAATAATATCATAAATAAATATTCTGAAGTATATTAAATACATAGAGGTCAATTTCATCTGATGTTCTTTCATAATTTTTTTATTCAAATAGGGAAATATGCGTAACTACATGCAATGAATCACTACCAACCATACAAGCAGTAAAGTAACTCTTGCTAATGGTGACTTATATGCAGTAACGGCTAGTGATTTTTTTCAAAGGTTAAATCTTTAGTGGTCACTTTATCCCGAATGACCTATGACAGCATTAGTTTCAGCAAGGGGGAGGGTTGAGATAAAGAAATGGAAGAGGAGTATTGATGGAGGAACCGGGCACTACGACTGAACATATATTATTTGTCTGTAAACAACTAGACTTTACCACACAAGGTGCAGAATGCAATACTAACTTGGAGAATACACTGGCAGAAAAGATTCTCGTGATATGCCACCATCTCTATCTATATTTTAGATCCATACTTACCCCATTGGCACTCCGTCGGCTGGTCAAAGAATGAAAACAAAACTAACGCGAAAAAACTAACATATACAAACACGCGACTTAACCAAAATCAAAGAAAACTCCCACTCCAAGCGGTCCAAAGAGACAAGAATTCGAAATAACTCGTCTATTGAACTGACGAGCCGACAGCGTTTCAAGCGGACAGACGAGTATTCACTCTACCTTCCCAGGCGGCAGTGAAACTCAGACTGTTCGGTCGGCTGGCGACCATAGTGGTATCAGCGGAGAAGAGCACCCAAACAAGTCCGAAGCGGGTGGCAGCAAATAGTATTAGAACCAGACGGCACACGAGGCAAGGTTCACTGACGTCTTACACTGGCGAGCACAAATCCACATATATTTCACTCCGATGACGAAAAGTTTATCTCCTGACACAAGCACACATGGAGAATGACATCTATACTGTGCCGCCTTAGCACAAAGGGGTAGGGGAAACGGGAGATCCCAAAGAAAACACGCCTTCCAGCTGCATCGTCCGGCACGATTCTCACATGCAAAAATCCTGGGATCGACCCCGCTGGGAATGAAACACGGATCGCCTTGGTGGGAGGCAAATGTCTGACCATTCGGTCACCGCGGCTCCGGGGGTGAAGGCAGGCAGCCCCGGCTGAGTGCGTGTGCACCAAAACAGCAGTCCTTCCGCCCCTCCGCCAGCGAGCCTATAGAGAAGGGTGAGGGGAAACAGTGGCGTGTGCATCGGCACATGCAGGCGGGCGTGGCTGGTGGCTCACCTCTTCATCTCCTACTTAGCCTTCTCGAGCGGGTATATAAGGGGCTACACAGCCGCGGAGCGGGACTTTGCTTACTGACCCAAGAGGTAATACCTCCCAAGACTTGCAGGATCAGCTAGGAATGTGACTAGTCGACGACGAAACCTAGTAGTGGAAATCAGGAGGTCTGGGTGCATTGTTGCACAATTTAGAGTTGGGAACTCTAGTGGTTGGGGATAGCCTGTGGGGACCAAAGTAGATGTTGTTACACAACAATATGGAGTTCATAGGAGTTTTGGAAATAGGGGTCTGTTCAGGGTCAAGCATTAGACGCTCAGTTCCGGCGGTTGAACGAGGGGGGCGCTCGTGTCTATTTGAATAAGCGGGGTGATCTGGAGCGGTTGTGAAACCAGCTATCCCTAGCACACTTCCTTTGTCCTAAGTACTGCCGTCATAGTCATTTCATGGGGAACAAGTCAAGTAGTACATAGTTGGGAGGGGACGTGTGTCCGATTCCTGGTGGATGAAGCCCGGGGCACTTAGTTCCGACACTGTTGGGTTACAGTGGGCGTGGAGCCACGTACGTTTAGCCTGGTGCACGGTAGTCAGGCGAGGTTCTATGCTAGTCTAGTGTGACGTGGTCCCTGGACTTCCTGTGCGAGGGGACTGGTTACAGTTAGGAGGAAACAGAAGCGATAAGCTTGCTCAGTTCGGGGAGGAACTGGTCGGACTCTGTTGGGCTACAGTAAAATGTAGAAGCACGCTTGGTCGAGTGCGCAGTGGTCAGGCCAGGTCCCACGCTTGGCTTGTGTGGCGCAGGCCTTGTGCTGGGTGGCTGGACACCTCTGTCGCTACAACGACCCCGAAAGGGGAAATGTTACCCTCCTCTTAGAATATCATCCATCTCCATGTACTTCGTATTGGACTATCCTAATGCCCCACCAATATTCTTGGACTAGGCACTGGTGTAGGTTGCCTAGGGTGGTCTGGCGGGTAAGGCGCCTGCAGCGGGAGGCCAAGGAGTACGACCGTATTAGGAGCTCTATTCTTGAGAGGAGATACCTGCACCAACATTGTCTGCGATTGCAAAGGTTCTAGGGTGGTAGTACATGGCTAGAGGGTAAAAATCCTGTACAACAAACTGTATTTTGTTTACTCATGTCTCCAATTATTAAGTTATTGAATCATGTGATTTCATCCCAAAAACCTGATGAAGCAATTCTGAATAAGGCACATAGCCTGTAATTAAATATTTAAATTGAAATAAGAAAAAATTTATTTTATATACATTAAAATGAAGTAGGGAGAAGTGCCCGTACACTTCACAATATATTTTCTAATTGCATGCTGTCAGGAGTTTATCCTTCTCTTTGAAAAGAAGCCATAATAATTTCAATTCATAAAAAAGGCAATGCACATAATACATGGCACTACATACCTATATGCTATGCTGTTTCTATAAAGATTTTGTACAAATTCTCCAATGACATCTGATTTTCCACGCCAAAAACAATTTCTTCCACTTTCTGCATGAGTTTTTGCCATCAAAATGTGCCATAAACCAACATTTCTGAATTTCTCGTTATTAGTTACTGAGAGATCATTACCCAGAACCTAGTTGATGCTATTTATTTAGATGTGTCAAAAGCATAACATTTTGATTAAAAAACTCCAAGCAATTGGTATAAACTCCTGAACATATGGACATTTTTTCATAACTGGACATTTTAACGTCTTGTAATATATTCTGTTTTGAAATTAGTTAAAATTTATTTTTTCATTTTAACATTCTAAGTAAGAGTGAGATTCTACTTTAGTATATATGTTTTTTTAAAGTTAGAAAATAAAGGTTACTGTTTGTGATTTCTTGCCGGTAGAAGTTTTGTGAGTTGTCCGTAGTAAGAATGTTCTGTAGTGTAGGTCTCTCTCTCACACACACTAATATGAAAGATGATTGTTTCTGTTGCTTCAGCCTGCGAGTGTGAAAAGAAAAAGTGTTGAACCTGCAAGCAGTCCTGTCCATGGGAAAAAGGTACACAACATTAATATCCTCAGGAGACAAGGAGGCAACAGGAAGAATGCATCAAATGTTGGTTTCAATAGACATGGTTGGTAAATACACTCATATGCATGGATTTTGCAACGTGTAATTTTAAAGTAAATTGAGTTCACATTAATCACATATTTTTGTAATCTTGATGGTAGCCAGAAATTGCTCACGTGTTACTGTGGCAATGTGAGCTCAATTTCTGGAGGAAAAAGTGGATTCTGCTTTTGACCTCATTTTTTCTCAGTCCCATTTTTACTCCCATACATTCTACCACTAATCTACACTCCCCTAGCTTCAACATTAGATGCACAGAAGCACTGTATATACTCTCTCCATGCTCTGCTTTAAGTCTAAGGAAGTAATTGTGTTAATCTGCAGATTGTCAAGGCTACTGTCATATTTTCAGTTAGTGAAACGTTAACTGAATGTACTTGTCAACTTACAACAGAGCTCAGATTTTATGAAGTATCACAATTCCTGAAAATGACTTTATAAAAGGTAGGTGGGGTAATTTAATTCCCTTATTCATGTACATTGACTATGATATGGAAAAAGTATCATATCAACACCCAAGTACCACAATTACATTTTTGTGTGCCCACTACCAAAAGTGGAGTGCGCCCACTACCAAAAGTAGAGTGGGCCCACTACCAAAAGTGGAGTGTGCGTTATACATGGGGGTGATGCACAGGGTAGCAATCTGGACAGGACACTTGTTAGCAAGAGTACGTCTGATGGCTGGTTTGAAAAGAGTTGCCAATTCTCGCACACTCTCATGCACACACACCCACACACAAACCCATACAAAGACTTACACAGGGACACATACACATAAGATACATACACACCAAGAGAAACGCACAGTCACACATTCACACACACACAGTTACGCTTGTACGCGCGATCAAAGTCAGCCCAATCCTTTACCGTAGGTGAAAAGTGAAGTTTATAGAGAAGAAAATGAAATATGACACAGAACACGCAAACCTTTTTTAACTGGCATTTTTTTATAGCATTATGGAAATGAATGAATGAAAAGCACTTAAAAAAAAAAATCCAACTACGGAGTCCTTGTCAACCGAGTGCACAGTGTCAGGAAGTAAACAACTATGGTCAAAAGTGGCACAGTGACAGATCAGACTAGTTGACAATGTCGGTTTTGAACTTATCTGGTTCGTAACCCATTAAAAGCTTTCCCTTAGTTTAAAATGGTAAATATACACAACAGTAACCACGTAGAAGAAATGCAATGATTGTCTTAAATTTGACTGGAAAATATTTGTTTCCAATTTTTTTTATCAAAATGCATGGGGTTGGGGTACATATGTAGGCACGCTGGTTGCTGGCAGGCTGTGTGTGTGTGTGTGTAGGTTAGTGAGTCAAGTCAGATGCACTGTGCTAACGCACATGTAAGATGCTCACCCCACATTTGGTAAGACTAAATTGTAGAGAAAAGTCATGAGAGTTTCTTGTACTGACAGTATTGAACTTAATTCTATATTTATGCCAAAGGTGGAATAGTATATACGTAGATGTAATTGGCTCTTAATAATTTTTTACAGTCACTTAAGGTTTTATAATATTCTGCAACAAGGAAAGGGAGTGAATACATTTATTAGGTACCGTTTTATTCGTAAGATGTATGCCTATCAAATGAAATCAGTATTTGATAAGTCAAACGTGGGTGTTCTATGCCAGCAAAAATTTGACACTGATGTAATGTAAGAAAAAATTGCATGTTAGGTTTTGGTTATTTATTTATTTAATTTTTTTTTGGAGGGAGGGCGGTGACAGTTGTAAAATTGTGGTTCTACTGTTTTCTGTTTAAATAGTATGCTAAGTTTCCCTGCTGCAGAAGCAGTGTATTACTAAGTATGTAGTACATATTATATTTAAGAAAGGAGATTCCTTTCCAGTTACATTCAGACATGAAGAGTGTAAAGCAATTTCCTGCATCGGTGGAATGTCCTCATGACACAGTTAAGTAGTAAATGTTTGTAAGTGAGAAGAAATGTTGAAAAGTCAATGTGTGCCAGGTTTTGAACCATTCAAGGTGTAATAAAATACAGCAGTGAAGGTTATGAGTTTGTTTACATTTAAAGTATTTCTCGTTTCAGTAGTGAACAATAGAAAGTAATATTTGATTTCAGAATGGCGAGCGATAGGACGACCAAATGGAATATTTTATTTCACTTAATTCGTTCAGTACTTCTGGTTTGTGTAATATTTTCAGTGGTATTACAGATAGAACAAAGTGATTATATAAAAGTCTGACAGTATTGGAAGAAACATCGAAGACAAATGCACTGTGTTAGCTTTTCGAAAGTGTAACTTCTTTTAAATTTGACCAAGCTCTTACTATGAAAATATTGAAGAAGTGTTTTATCATTGCTGATGAAATTCATCATATTGATACTAATTTTTTTACATACACACAGGATGTTTGTTTGCCTCTTCTTGGATAATGATATAAATGGTGCAACCAAACATTTTGAAAAATGAACCTTTATTTCCAGTAATGAAAACAAATGCTTTGTTAACATGTATGAATTATTTAATGGAACTTGTGGGATCTTTTTTTTTTTACTTCAGTAACTTGGTATTTCGACTGCGTGTAGCTGTCGTATTATTGGTGTAGTCTTTATTGTGTTGCCTTTGTGTGTGTTGTATTCCAAGGTGCTGATGATTGTTTGAATTGTAATAATCATGTTAAGTACTTTAGAGACAAAGTATATGAATATATATATTTCTTTATCTTGAATTCATAATAAATAACAAAATTAAATAATTTGTGTTGTGTGGCCCTTTAATTTTTGTGGCCTATTTACCAGTCTTTTACTGTTAGGTTTCGAAACATACACTAGTGTATTGTATTTACAAAACTACAGAAAGTAGATCTAGACAGACAGGTGGATCACGGTGATAATAAATCCCCCATCCCCAAAACATCATTTTTGAAAAAAAAGTTTGGAGAATTGGCCATAAAGTTGATAGCATTTGAATTGTGCTTCTTAGTATAATATAGACCTACATATATTACTCTGGATAAGAAGCATAATTAAACTGCTATCAAATTTATGGCCAATTTACAAAACTTTTTGATCCACCAGCTCTTCTGAATCTACTCTTCTCTGTAGTGGTCAAGGCACTTTAGTAAATAGTATATGTTTGGAAACCTAACAGTAAAAGACTGGTAAACAGGCCACAAAAGTTAAGGGACACACAACATAAATTTATTAATTAGGTTATTTGTGTGAATTCAAGGTAAATAAATAAATACAAATGGAATGCAAGAAATCTGGTGCAAATATGTTGCACTAAACCAGAACTGCGGGGCAAGATAGATAAATAGCAGATACACTATGGTGTCACACCACTCATAATTGGCCAGCTGCGGTAAGGAGCACAACGCGATAGTAGCAAGCCTTCGTGCACAAGATCACCTTCCTACTCTATTGTGGTATGGTAAACAATATCAGTGTATTACACAGTTAGTATCACTTCTCGTGTCATGTTTGAGAGTGTGTAATTGATATAAATACTCTTCAAACATTTCATTTTGAACTGCAACAGGAAGATTGGTCAGATGTCGAATGCCAAGGTATGGAGCAACATCAATGAAATAACTGCTGTTGGCAGGGCACAAGATTGTTCTTGGTGCTCGTGTGATAAATGTGTTGTAATGAACACAAGTGAAGAAAACATACTGTGTGTTACTGTGAAATAGATAACGGGAGGACTGTTAAAATCACAGTCTATCACTGCTAAACAAAAAATGCTTCTTTTAATCACCTTGATCTAGATAGTAAAATCTTAACCATGGCTTGCAATAATGTAGGTAAGTACAAAAACAAAAGGCAGTCTAAAAAATGACAATTGACAGCAGAAAATCCCACAAACGGAATATGGAGCTATACTGTGTTGTACAAAGAAGTCACCTCCTGTATTATCTTGTGCACAGTTGTAGTGAAACTCAACAGGTTTCTTCATGTGGTTTTAACAGAATCAGATTAATATTTTCAAAACCTAATTGAAATTACCCGGGTTTTAAACATTACAGTGGTAGATAAACTACTGTAATTAGGTCTACTTTTATCAGCCATGTAATATTTTTTTTCCATTGATAATTTTTATGTCACAGAATTTTCAATTTTATTTTAAGTAATATTATTGCCTTTACATGGTTACATGTTGCTTATTACATAGTTACAAACTTTGCATTATATATGTACACTCGGCCACACAAAAAATGTCGCCTCTCTATAGGCCAGAAATTTGTATAAGTCCCACTTCGGGTATCTTAAGCAGCGTACAGAGGCACACATCAAAATCGCAACAACCCGGCGAGCTCCTCACGACACACTCTCTCGTGCCGTTCTTGAGATGCAGGTTCGAATCCTGTTGATGGAACAGAATTTTTTATTTTTGTCCCCACAGGAACAATGTATTAAGAATGACAGTGTTCAAAATGAAATTATTATTTATCATGTATTTCATTCGTAATTATCAAAAACCCTAAATATAATGTCAAGTTTATTCCTACTATTACGTTAGTAAAATATGAACATAATTATCGTAAGTTTGCAAATATAAGATATCCGTGTGGTATTCAGGTAAGACCAAATTATTAACAGAATACTTATTTAAAACAAAGAAACCAAAGAGCTGTAACTTTAAATTGTCATAGTATTTTTGAATTCTCAGTTACTAATTGTCATAAGAACATTACAAATTATGGTTTGTTCACACTCGCATTTTAATCATTTAATAATACAAGGAAACGAATGTCACCTGGGTATTTTGTCTTTTACAATGTAATATTATGAAGCACAATGCATTTAACATTCTAGGTAAAGAAAGTTATTTCCGTTAAATATTTACACCAAACTTATAACATACTATACAACATTACAATCGTTATAATAAGTAAACAATAAATTACCGATCACATCAAGCGGTTCGTAGTAGATAGTGATATTGTGAGAGTAGTTCAATATATATATATGTATGTATGTGTGTGTGTGTGTGTGTGTATATATGTATATATATACATGTATATATATATATATATACATATATATATATATATATATATATATATATATATATATATATATATATATATATATATATGTATATACAGTGAACCCTCGATAACTCGGACTAAAAGGGGGGAGAAGCTGTCCGAGTTAGGATTTGTCCGTGTTATCGAGGGACGTCCGGGGAGGTGAGGTAATCAGTCATTAATCACAAGAAACGTGAGGAAACCAGTACGCTATCATTTCTACAAGCAAAAGAAGCTGCAATATATACTGATTTTTACGTATCAATTTACAGGAGGGGGTAGTGTGGAAATTATCTCTGTAACGGGAGAACTATAAAAGAAAGAATGTCAAACAACCTGGGTCAGCAGATTCTTTTTTATTTATTTTTTATGCTACTTCTGGCTGATACTTTTTTTATGTGTGCAAGCTGGCACCAAGGCACCCTTCTACCACGTAAAAGTTCTCACCCCCCTTCTCTCGTATGGCTGACGACAGTCTGTGCGTGTGTGTGTGAGAGAGAGATAAGCTAGGGTGGTAGAGCGCGAGCGGAAGTAGTCAAGGCCAACCGGTACAGTCTCAACAGCAATAAAAACACCGCACGTGACCACACGCAACTCACGAGATGTTTACGTGAAAAAATGCTCTACATCAGCATGTCACAGTGTCTGCAGCCAGCTGTTAGTTTCCTACGAGAATTTTTTTTTTCCCAGGGCCTCTTTGTTAGAATACGAGGCCAGGAGCAACGCAAATCTCAGTCTACCTTTCCTCCTTTTTTTTTTTGTTTATTTGAAGTCTACGGCTGTGGTTGAAGTGATAATGTGCGCTCATAGGCCTCTCTTCATACTAGTAGCTGCGTCCTCATAGATCAGTGACATCTTTACACACTCTTTACACTTAAAATAAATTTCACAGATACCATCAACGTTAACGGGAACTCAATAAAAGCCCATTCGTTTTTACCATTTAACTTTTTTAAAAGTGAGGCCCTCTAGAATATGCGACCCGGGGCAAAAGCCTCTTTCTGCCCCCTCCCCTTTTTTATAATTTATTAAGCCCTGTTTTTTTCTATATCGCGCCGGTTTCTAGCGTAGTGTATTAGGCGCCAGTTTACGGTGCGAGAGGCCCTGGGTTCGAATCCTTGCTCGGGCATGGATGTTGTGTTGTTCTTTCGCCTCACTTCACCCTCATCCGCTTGTAAGACGACGACAAAGGGCCGTAAAACCCTCTCACCACCTTGCCTACATTGCAATGCAAATCAGTGGCTTTTAATTTTTTTTATTAATGTCCGGAACAATTTGTTTTGCAATCTTGAATTTATCGCACATACCAGAACAAAATAAATTTCCCTTTAGGTGACAATGTGACCTGTAGTTACCGTCCAATTCACCAGCATCATACTGAAATGTTTATTTACGACACACGTGCGTGTGTGGCCCGCGCGGCGAAGTGGGAGGAGAGATAAAGAAGGGAGGTCCGTCTGCTGAGTTGCATCTCTACTCGCGCGCCTCGCTAGCAACATTTAACCACATGGAACTTGCCACATATTTTACGGTGGGATTATTAAAGGCTACGTAGCGATGAGCAACTGCTTTTAAAGCTTAATACTGTTTTTAAATAAAACGTGATGGATTTAAATGAGGCAGACACAATTTTCTTATGATTTTTGACCAAAAAATAATTTAATTAAAATTATTATTATTTTTTTAAATTCTGTCCAAGTTATCCGAAGTTATCCGAAGTCTGGGACATCGAGGTCCGAGTTATCGAGGGTTCACTGTGTGTGTGTGTGTGTGCGCGCGCGCGTGCGTGCGTGTGTGGGTGCGCGTGCGCGCCAGATAAGTAAAGAAAAGTGTGATGTGTATAACTTTGATGTAAAACGTACAAATGAATCACGCAAGAGTATCTGAAAATTCAAAGTTGATTAGATTACTTTAGAAAACAAAGCAGTCCAGTGCCATTTTAAACACACATGTTCATTGATAAAATTCCTTATTCACTTGCACTGATCAGAAGTTCCATAATTGCGCCCTTACCGTTTGAAATATTTATTCTTCAAGTATTTTAAATATATTAATTAAGTGGATAGCACATTTATTAAAACATTCAAGTGAAGTGTATTAAGACAGACATTTCTTGGTTTGTTTAAGTAATGTAATATCAATTTCTTTTGTGATGTGTTTTACGATAATAGTGCTTATGCTATATACATCATTTAGTTTTTGGTGTGTGTTTACGCACATATATATGTATAAACCTAATTTTCAATTGTTACTTTATCTATAAAATTAATTTTAAATGAAATTTTATCCAAAAGCGTTAGTAATATTATTCATTTTATACAGAAGACTAGCACATCCTGCAATTTTTACATATGTTACGTAAAATGTATTACATTTTTAATGGTCGTGTTAGTCAACTAGCAAACATGTTGGAAATAGACTTTACGCATAGTTATGTTAACATTTTATTAGTGTATGTCCACACTTCTTTGGCGTCCCTCTACAGTCTAACACTTCTCTTAGTGCCTTTATGAACTAAACATTTTTAAACGACTAGCTCGTACCTCTAAAGATAGGCCGCATGACCTTCACTTATTGTTAGCAGCTATTTTGATCATTTAAAAAGTAGTACTGCATTGCACTGTCGTAGATACCCATAAAGACACTAAGAAATGTGTTATACTGTAGAGGGATGCCAAAGAAGTGTGCAGTGGCGGCTCGTGAGTTGTTTTCAGGTAGGGCTGCAAATAGTCAGCACTGTACTCTTCTGATGAACGCGCAGTATACCAATAGTACGAAAGATGTACTCGATACTGACTCGTTTACGATCACTCAGTAAAATGTGGCACCTACATACCAGCGTGTCATGGGTTTAGCGTCAACTAGCACTCAACTTGTCCAGTTTGGACTATCTGCAGCCTCACCTGACAACAACCCACGGGCCGCCACTGGAAGTGTGGACATACACTGATAATATGTCATTATATTTATGTTATAAGTTTATTTACAATGTGGTTGGCTGTTAACTAACACGACAATTAAAATAATGGCATATTTTATGTAATATATGTAAATATTGCAGGATTTACTTGTCTAAATCTCAAGAGTTGGAACGAATGATCAATATAACAATAATTATATTTATTTTATTTTTGAGAAAATGCAGTTGCTAAGGAAAACCATGTAATAAGGAAAAAAAATTGTAGGTAACTGAAATTTCCTCTCATATTAGGTTAGTGTTAACATACTATTTATTCAGCATGAGATATAAGATAGTTAGATACAATTATTTGACAAGAAACGCATTGATTTTAATGCTAATAAATAACAAAAAAAGGTATTCAGTTGCACTGGAAGAAAAATGGATATTTCTTTTGAACAATATGCAAGTAGGCCCTAAACAACCTTACACTTCTTTATTATATAATGACTGTAGTTATTACATAAATTAATCAGTGGAATAGATAGAGAGACTCCTCTTCCCTACCAACACTTATGTTTTAATAACATGCGGAACAATATTCATAAACCATAGAAATCATCTAAACATAATTTAGCAATACTATATTGTTTTATAACATAATACTTTAATTTCTGTATTCGTGATATTTCTACATCAAAGTAGTTTTCTTTTCTTCCTGTTTGACTGTGAATGAGTCAGTAACCCGTCCACCTAAATTATATGATCCACATTAGAACGTGCAGAAGGAACTTCATTTATTAATATCGGAATTGTTATTTCACATAGTTATCCAGTACATTCTCTGCGTTGAGTAAACAGTAGCTGTCAGGACATATTGCAATCTTATTATTTGGTTGCAGTGCCATCATATGATGTCTTACAACTCATATCCAATTGTTCCATTCATATACCTACAGTTTTCATTAATGTTGTGACCCAGTGTGTAAACTGCCCAGTGAAATCGAGGTTCAAATCCAGCGTAAGAACTTGGTCCACTCTTACTTATATTTACATATAGGAACTAGGGATGGGTCCGTCGAATCTAAGATTCGTCGAATCCCTCAAATCCAAGGAATTCGAAGATTCGAGAATTCGATTGAGGATTCGTGTAGGATTTAAGTAAATTATCGACAAGCCTATTTTAGGTTAACATGATTTCTAAAGCACTTGCCCTTGTTTCTTTCTAATAGTAAGTTATAAATCTTTGCAAAAATATGTTACGAGAAATTAATTGTGTTCACCACTTAAGCAGTGGAGAGATAAAACGGTACCGTAGTAGAAAACATTTGGACGGCCATGTCAACTTAAATTAAAAATTAGGTTTAGTTTAATAAATAGTTGAATTTATTTAACCGTTGCGATATTTTTCCGTGCTGCTTTCTTAGTTTCTTCAACCTGTTAACTTAATATTGTAGGCCTACACGTTGTGAAGTGTTCAGCCACTTCCCCATCTTGGTTAAATCTTTAAAAGGTGTTTTTATTTTTTTATTTAAATTTATGTTATGTAAATCTTTCTTAACAGGCTATATGCCATTTTCAGGGTGAGTCTGTCAGGTGTCCGGTGTGATGCAACAGAATTCAACAACCTAGTAATTGGGGACATGTTAATTTAAATTCACCTTTTCAAAATTCAATATAAATATAGTCAAGGAATTTTAAAGTAGAGTCATTTAATTATTTTCCTGGCTTGTTTGGTTTCAAATTGACCACAGTAAAATTTTAATTATTTTTGTTGATATAACTTTTTCTTGTATTTTGGCTAATTTTTGAGTTTTGGCAATTTTAGCATATTATTACATTTTCCCTGGTGAAGTGAGTAACTTCAGGTGTTGCAAGCTTCTCCAGGCTGTAGGATTTCTGGCGCCGACGTTG
>PNEQ01092650.1:0-13927 GCA_003012365.1 Medauroidea extradentata
AAATTCTGAAGTGTAGAATTTACAAATTCATCTCCATTATCCAAACGAATTTTCTTTGTTTTTGCATTATGTTGAGTCTTCACAAATTTTACATATTCTATGATATTTTGTGTAGCTTGATCCTTGGTTTTTAACAATTTGACGACAGTAAAGTTGCTGTAATCATCTATGATTACCTGAAAATACTTATGTCCTTCAATTGTAGGGACACAAATATCCGTATGAATTAAATCTCCAATTTGTTTGTTTTCTTCTCATGAGTTTTAAATACCTGTCTTGTTGCTTTACCTGCAGCACATTTTTCGCATGTTTCTTTGCTGTATTAAAGGACTAAGATTTTTAAACCAACATGATTCAAATGGCATAATCTCCGGTGCCATAGGTTTGCTGGTGTAACATCTGATACAAACCCTTTTTCTGTTTTCATCGTTTCAAATTTTAATTCTATGAAAAATAGGTTTAATTTTTCGCACATGAATTCAAATGTACTACCTGCTATACGTGCCTGTTGGTTGCTGAAAGTTATTTCCGGTCCTTTGCTCATCATTTTATTTACAGACAGCAAATTTTGTTTCAACCCTGGAACAATTAATGCCTTGAAGTTAATGCTTCTTCCTTGACATGTTTCCCTCACTGTTCCTTTTTTATTTGCAACCATTTTCTCGCCGTTTGCTGTATGGATGGATATCTCTTGTGAAAATATTTGTACATCACTCATATACGGTTCTATTTCAGTTTTGACTAAATGATCTGTTGCGCCAGAATCTAAAATAAAACAGTTATCTTTTCCATAGGTATTACAGTTCAGTGCAATGAACGATATGTCTTGCTCTGTGGCCTCAGCTTGATTTACAATTTGTATTTTACTATCTTTGAATTTTCTTTGGAACTCATGTCTTCCTTTCGATATCGGTTTTGACTTTCTCTGTGGGCATTCAAAACTTTTGTGGCCTTTCTTTCCACACTTAAAACAAGAAATCTGACTTACTTTGAAAGAAACTTCATTTCCATGTTGTGTATTTTCATTTCGACTTTTAATTTTTAATTCCTCATTCAACAGTTTTGATTTCACAAAATCCATAGTCACATCCTTATTGACGACTTCTATGGCAGTGATAACATGATCATATTCTGAAGCATCAAACGTTAATAGTAAATAGCAAATTTTATCTGACTCTTCTATTTTACTGCCAGCATTTTCTACATCTCTGATTAATGTTTCTACTTTAAGAAAATGTTCCTCTAAGGTGTCATTCTTCTCAATTCTGTATTTCAATAACTTCTTTAAGAGACATAACTTAGATACGATATCTTTTCGTAGAAACACATCTTCCAAAGCTTTCATCATACATTTGGTAGTTTTCGCATTCTTTATTACATCCAAATGTTTTTCGCTGATGCATTGGATAATCGTCGATTTAGCCTTCGCGTCATTTATTTTGAATTGCTTTATCTACTTTTCATCTGACAACGAGTCTTTATCTACCTTTAAAACTTCTAAAATTTGCTTTTCTTCAAGAATAGTTTGTACACGAAATTTCCAATTATTAAAGTTATTCGTCATTAACTGTGGAAGATTTACTACTGTATTTACGTATGCCATTTTACTCACGGTATTTTACTCTTCAGCCCTCAATATTTAATCTCGTCTGGGCCCATAACCTTTTAGAAATATTCAAGTAAAATACCTCTTGCTATAATCCACTATTTTATTTTAGTGAATTCATAAACACACGCCATTTTATTTATTTACAAAACAAACGCTAGTTTTATTCCATAGAGTCATGAATACGATAACTCTAACACATACTACCTCATCTTAAAATATTGTATCCCTATAAAAACTCCTAAATAATAATAATAGACGTAAATACTTAATACACCGTACGGACGTTTACAATACTTCTGCTTGTAAAGAGAGCAAGTGTTGAACATTGTTACTGTGCAACCCTGGTTATATCAGAACTTTTGTCTGCTTCTTTAAATATTTATAGGAACGCTACAACAGATGTATTAGATTAAATTTAACTGTGTTTATTTGTAATGCTAACAATAAATGATCATCAAAACCATTTGAATACCCAGTTCATCGTCCGAAATTCAAATTTATTCTATGACTCAGAATAAGGACTTAATGCGGTTATCATTGAGTATGCACACAATAGCACAGTGACAACTATAACTCTTCATTACACAATATCCTCTAAGTGGTTATTGCACAAAGCTGCAGTCTGTTAAAACGTATACAAATCATGTTTAAAGTGATACATTCCTATGTAAGATTGTTAAGGGTAAATTAATTCATTCCTAGAAACATGGGACAGATATGTAAAAATCACTTGATTCAAAATGTAAGAATTTTGAGTCCAGATTCCTCATTCCTGATATTTATTTTTTGAAATAAACTTATGTGATCGCTGCGATGGTCAAACATTGTATGCCGTGGCCTACAACATCAATCTCTCTTTTTTCCGAGTCAATAGTGTGTTACAAGTGCAATATTTGTTCTGTTATTCGAAAGCACACAATATGGTTAAGAAGCAATACGGAAAAGGATATAAAATATTGCGTATACATGTCTAAGATACATAAATGCGATTTATAACGATCTCACCCGAATTACTTCGTAATTATTTTCTTTACAGAAACTTATATAAAATAAGTTTTATAATCCCTACTCCCCTTATTTATCCAAGTTAAGTAATTTTTTCCTAATTTAACAAGTTTGTACTTAAAAATAAACAAATATAGCACATAAAAGTTTTTAAAAATGCACGACAAGAGAATTTCAGTTTTACAAGTAGACTATTTATATTGATAACTAATAAAAATAATTTTTCAAAAAGCTTGCGCCAACAGTAAAAAAAAAAAGATTATCTTTGATTTTAATTTTATTTTTGGAAAGTTAAAAAACTTTATATAAGAAATGTATTGGTATTGGCACATAAATTCTCGAATGAAAAAAATATATATTGCCAATGGTGAACTTATACCGAAGTATATAAATTTAGAAGAGAAAATAACAGTCAAGTGTGTGAATAGAACACATTAGCGAAATTCTCGAACAAACAATATGATCAGGGATAATTTTTAATGTGCAACTAAACAACTTCAATACGTACGCTTGTTTCTCATAGCGTTGACGAAATTTTAGCTTAAATTTGTTTTTCCCAGACGTACCGAACATTTGAATTAGATAATATTGATAATAGTTGATAATAGCAATTCTATTGCTCTCCTGTGACCTTTTCGTCTGGAAGAAAACATAACAGTACATTCGTTTGAAAATCATGGTTGAAGGAGGTTCATTAAAAAAAGACATTATAAACGTTATAAAGTTTTATAAAGGAAAACAAAAACAGGAACCGTGACCTCTAAAACCCGAAAGAGTGGCAATACTATTGGCAATTTTTACAGAGTGCACGCACATAATTTAAATTAAAATAGTTAACATCCAAACTCCAAGAGATATCAAAACGCAACAGCGTTTTTCAAAGGTGTCAAGTTTCTTGTACCTTTCACGCCAACCTCTAAGTTTACGAAAATCAGTAAACCGTGTCGTAAGGTGGTTGCTGAAATGTGCAACCTCCTCTTACCTGACGAAATCCAAGAAGATCGAAACATAAGTACGTCATTCTTATCCTTTGACGGCCTTATGACTTTAGGACGTGTGAGCTCCGCTCAATACATCCCCGCTACGGTAGGAATATAGCAAATGTAAATCCCAATTCTTATCCTAACCGTAGGGCCGTCCAAAGATAATAATGATGTGCACGTGTTTCGATCATCTTGGATCTCTTCAGGTAAGGGCAGGTTGCAGATTTCAGCAACTACCTTACGACAAGGTTTACAGATGTTAGTAAACTTAGAGGTTCGCGTGAAAGGTACAAGGAAACTTACACCTTTGATTACATACCGCCAAGAAACACAGTTTAACATAGTTTTTCAGCGATTGCGTTTGTAGTCGCTGGTCGCTAGTCGCGTGAAAGGAATCACATATAGAACAAAGTAAGAAGTGTGTAACAAACAAAGATGGTAAAATCTCCTTAAAATTTTTTGAAGTATTCTTGAAACAGTAAAAGAGGCGTTAAGTTTTGTGACTACTGCGTCATGTAACACACAGATGCTCAATGAATTGAATATTCTTAAGGTCGTTGGACAAATAAAATTTAATTTTTTTTATGTTTGTGCCAAACGCTGTTTAACTTTTACACATCAGATAATATGCCATTTCCCAAGCAAGAAAAAGCTCCACCGCTTTTGCATAATCACTCATAAAAGTCACAAAATTGCCATTGCGGTGTAGACAAAATAATAAAAAAAGTAACTAACAAATGGATTCAAAAGTACAGTTACTGTAACTTCAGCGAATCAATGCATTTTATGATATGTTTGATAAAAGTTAGTTTTGAAATTTTCAGTAGTAGCCAAAAGTCAAAGTTATTAAAAAATATATACTAATTTTCATACATTAAAAAAATACAACAGTGTGTCTCCTTGTGTTTACAAAAGTGACTTGAAGTAGCTCAAATAATTAAGTATCAGTATGAATTTCATTGTTTCTGCAAGTTAATTACTATTTTTTTTTTTTTTTGCTACGCCGCAACTGCCATTTTGTAACTTTGACTATAGGACCTAATTTTTTTATTTGTGGGAATTTTTTTTATCTGATGTGTAAAAGTTGAACTGTGTTGGCACAAATATAAACTTATGAATTCCTACAGGTCCAATGTCCTTAAGACGTACCGTAAAAAAATCTTTATTTTCCAACAGGTGTTTCACAACATAGCAACGTGCTGTGGAGTATGGAATGTCTACACCATAGTTTAAGTAAAAACTGTTATCAGTCCAAAAATCGTCTACATATGAAATAAACTCAATTTAAGAGGCCTTCGTGTCGGTCATAAATTTCCGAATTTTACGTGTAATAACTGCATAGCGATAAAAACCAGAGTACATCAATTGACGGAAATAGTATCGCTTTATTTGTAGCTCGTTTTGTTAGCGTGCAGTGATTTAGCATAAGGTTTTATACAATTTTACCGGTGATTTAGAAGTATACTTTTAGACATTTTTACTATAAACATTTAAGCATTAACCGTAATATTTTATTAGTGAATAATATGTCGTGAAGGCCACTTTGCTTCCAGTTTTGCGTTTTACGTACTCGAATAGCATTTTCAGATTTACAGCAGCAAAAACATTAGTTTTTAACAATTTTCAGGGACGTAGCATGCCGCACTTTTAAATATATAGGAACGTTGTATGAAATATATGTGTTATTTTAATTCATAAACGTATGCGATAAACTTTAAGTGGCTTTGTGTCGAAAATAAACGGCGTGACACGATTCAACACAGTTAATCCATCCGGTAAGAAAACTTCTGAACAATAGAAGCTCGATGTATAGTACTAAGTCAGACACACGTTGTGAATATTTTTGGGGCCACAAATATTAACGCATACATATTAACTAAGTTTAAAAAATGGAAAATAATGTTTACGAGTTGATGCAGTTAAAATGTTTCTACTTACGACGAAAACGTCAGTAGCCAGTGAACCATTTTGACGACATTAACATCCAAACGTATTGTTCTGTGGCTTCATATTTAATTTTTACTTCTTTAGAAAGCCTATTTTAATTTCACGTGTGACCTTGGTAGAGTTTGCGAGTTCGCAAGGAGCGAGCGCAGGTGTCTCTTGATTGCAATCGATCCAACTGGAACTGCTCTGGGCTGGAAACTCCAAGTTTAGAGTTTGGCAGGAACAGCTCAGCTTGCGATAGTTCAAAACAACTTCATTCTGATAAAAAAAAACAATATTCAAGTATATAAGTTAAATCACCAATAACATTAAATAAAACAAAATATTTTATAAAACTTTAGTACAAATATGTGAAAAATATTCATATAAATTGCATTACTTACAAAGTCTGACTGCTTGGCTAAGCGTGGCCGAATTCTCCCCCTCCCTGCACCCTGTATTACAGTTATTTGAGAGGGAGACTTTGGTTCTAGGGGTTATGGGTTCTTTTCCCAAACCTGGCTGGGTGTAAATATATGTCCGTCTGAACTAGTCTCTATAATAGTCTCAATGAAATTTCTCACAACTTTTCTCGGTCCAATTAGCCACATTAACAAAAATAAAGTGGTTAGAGCTCTGGCTGTTGTGCCATGGTTTGCGGGTTCGATTCCCAGCCTTTGAGGTCAATGTTTACAATTTCCTCTCCGAATTCAGGAATTGTTGTGTGACCCCGTACTTTGGAAGACAATGGTGAACTACCCCGGAATTACTTTGCCCTGTCGGCTCCGGAGGTCGTCGTGGTTTCCATCATCCGACCTACCCACCCTTGCTGTAACTCTAACCCTGCCTTCGGACATAACACCATGGAACATCAATCAAAAATATTATAGGATACTAGTGATCCGGGTGACACTAATAATCTATAGTTAGAGAAAATGACAAATCGCGAAAGTGTTTTCTGCCAGCGTATTCTGCATATTAGAGTAGAGTACTGCGTCATGCACTGTTGGCCGACGGTTATGTGGCACAGTCTATTTGTTTACAGACAAGTCACAGACGTCCAATAGTAGCGCACCAGAGTTATCATTGGCCCAGTCAAATAGGGACTCGCCAGTAAAGAAATAACAGCGTCAGAAATTAATACATTACATTGAAGCCCAGCAAACAATCAACTTTTCCCGCGATAAAAATTCTTCTCAGTCTATGGCCAACAGTTTAAGTCTACACATTGACACACCGCTCATTTTCAAGTCTCGATCCTACTTAATCAATTAATTTATTATGAAAATTATCATTATTAATATAATTTATTAATTAATTTGTTGGGAAAATATGACACGAAATTGGCAAAAAGAAAAAGAAACATTTATCTGCGCTACCAAACTTTACAGGATCACCCGCTGGGCTAATCTGAAGATTGCCTGAAAATTTAATCAGAATCACTCCAACTGTTTTGGAGTCCATAGGGAACATACATACACACATCGATTTATGTATATGTTATAGTTAGGGCCACGATTTTGTCGCGAAAAGATTTTTGCCCCACTTTGTTTCAGTGACTCACGTGCACATCGGCAGTTCTGTTTCAAGGTTATTGGCAGCGTGTCTATGTTCAGACACGTTTCTCATTTGACTGCACCAATCATAATAAGATTATTGTGAGTCTGTACATCTATAATTTGCCAAGGCCAGTGAGAGTAAAATCATCCAACCACAGACGATGTAGCAGAGCTGCAGGTGTGCACATGACGCATCGAAACCAAATGTTGCAAAATTCTTTTCGCCATAAAATCGTGGCTCTAGTTATAGTATATTATACAAATATGTTTCACACAATATTGTAGGATAAGTCCCATGTTTACTTACAAGAACAAGACAATTAACAATAATTCTAACACTAGGCTTACCTGAATGACAATCGGTTTTATTGTTTGGATTAATTAATAATATCGTGGGCTAGCTAGCACATTTAACTATGTTGACTCACGAACTGTCAATTTTAACAAATACTACGGTGACTAATGCCAAGCAAATATAGACTAGTAACTAGAGACATGCAAAATTCGCGTTATTTTCTGACAGCTGACTAGGCTCCAAGTGACTATAGGCTCGTTCGACGTCTCACGCTGACCGACATTGTCGTGACTTGCCGTAGAGAATACTTACACGGTAGAGAGGCCAATCTCTGTAAAGACGGAACACACGTAAATGACAACACATAAAAGTTTGTGGCCAAATGAATCGCAGATTATGCTCTGTTATGTATAGGAAAGTGAAGTTTAGTCTGCTACCAAATTATAACGCGAATTTTGCATGTCTCTACTAATAACTAAATATGGCGAAATTTCGCGAATTCAATGACCTGCATGTTAGAGTTAAATATCCACTGCATACTCAAGTCCCGACCATTGACCCACTATACATGTAACTCTATGGAACAGCAGACAATGACTCGAATAGACAGGGATTGAGTATGCATAGTATAATGGATTCTAGCGTGCGGGTAATCGAATTAGCGAAGTTTGCCATTTCTATTGATAACAAATAATTGAGAGTGGATGTAACGTTATGTTAGGAGGTGGAAATAAAGAATGAAACAATGTAATTACATTTGTGTTAACTTGCATTTTCAATTGTTAATACGTTCGTATTACTAATATTTTTTAAGTTCGGTGGTAACAAAGAAAACTGTCGTATTGTTTGTCACAAAAACACACTGAAAGCATATTTTGTGGCAATATTTTGTTTGTATTCACCCAGCAAAATTTATATTGTGGCCACCACAAAACTATTATTTGTAACCACTAACATTTTATGCCTACCACTAAATTATTTTGTAGTATCTATTACATTATTTTGCATGGTAGACTTCCTACGTGATTTTTCTTGAGTTCAATTTTCTCCACATTGTGACTTTGACTGGGTACATCTCAAATTAATAAAATGTATTGTGTTTTTATTTGTCCGCTTGATGCGGAAAAACAATCAGTGTACTTGCAGAATTGCACAAGCTGTTCGGTACTCGCTTATAGTGTAGTATTTGCCTTTAAGGTGCACGCCAGTGTCGTGAATAAAGAGTTGGCGAAACCTTGATCGCTCTTCCTGGTGATCCTCGTGACGTCAGCACGGTCAAATTCGCGCTACACCGTCAAACTCAACCATGTAGCAGGCACACTGCAGCAGAGGGAAACCTAGATGGCGTAGTGAGAAGTAGAGGACGAATATCTGCAACAGAACTGTTTTAAATTATCCCTTCTTCTAGCTACTGCTTGCGTATAGGTTAACCTTTAAAAAAATCACTTATCATTACTGCCCGTAATTTAACAATAGCAATAGTTACCTATATAGTTGTACAGCTGACAACGAATTTACGAATGTAGTTCCGTGTATTTTCGTATTAAAATGGAACAATACATAAACATAATGTACCAAGTTCAACGTATTTGTGTTTTGTATATTTAATACAATAGTTTTATCAAGTACATGGATTCCTACCGACTGCACAATTTATCGTTCCCGCGCAAACATCAAGTGACATGTCCAGAGAGGTTAGATATTTCCCGTAGTAAGCCGTCATGCGCGGGAAGATACACATTTGTTGAAAAAAGTAATTTATCAGGGATCTTTTAAGTGCCCACTTCATACCGAACAACCTATACCCGTAATTTACACGTTCAAACCCAAGATTTGCTGAAGCTTAAAGGGCACAACACCAATGTCGTAGCGTGCTAGTGTTGCAAGGTGTGAGATATTAGCACCTAGTATACACTTGGAGCACGTGACCATTGTGTTGCAGAGACAGAGGTGTACAGTGGCGGCTCGTGGGTTGTTGCCAGGTAGGGCTGCAGTTGGCAAGAGCTGTACAGGGTTGTGCGCTGGTTCACTCTACAGCCACTGACACGCTGATGTGCAGGTGCCCCTTACTACTGAGTGTTCACAACAGATCTAGTAGCCGGTAAATTTTCCAAGGTCGTTGGTCTACGGCGCGTTCATCAAGAGTGTTCAGTTCCGACTATCTGCAGCCCCACCTGGCAACAACCCACGAGCCGCCACTGGAGGTGTACATATTAACTGGAAATTATACCTTGCTTCTTGTAAACTGCTGGCTTGACAGTGTACCAGTCTAATGTTACACAAACAACTCAGTGTTGTACACAGTCCTTGCTTAGCATCGCACACCTTGAAACATTCCACGTTACGCCACTGCACATCACACCTCGTCCTTACATCTAGACGCAAGTTACTAAACTGACGTGTTGTTTTCTTGCTAATATCTTGCCTCCATGGACATTCATTGCTGGACTTAACCGTTTACGGCGTAGCAGTAAACATAATAATATTTGCACACTTTACAAGATTAATATTAGTCGCAAGATATTCATGCCTAGACTGGACTGAGAAGCACTAATTTTCGGTCTCGGTAAAATTAGCATTAATGTTTTATTGGAGGAATCGAAACAGGTTGACCCGCATAAAACGCTCTTCGTGTAATGTTACTAGTTAAAGATAAAGACGGTTTATAAATTTTGCAGAAATTTCCTACTACTTGTTGCATTGCACGGGTACTTGCCATTGTACGTTAGACCGATACTGCTCGGAACCATCGGTAATCTAGAACACTTTTGCTGTTTGATAACCTGCAGATTACGTAGGAAGAGGTTGGGAGGTTTTGTGGGGTTGTAAATTGAACTGATTTTACTCAACTACATTGCCATAGGGTACCTATATATTGTAAATAGTAACATTATTATTTCTAGAAATTATCGTCGACGAACGAAGGTGGTAGGTAATATTGCTAATTTCTATGTTATTGATACATACGTTATATCATTATTACGGATTTACAATCATGTTATTATATAGTCCTTACGTCAATAAGGTTGTTACATAAATTTTGTACACATGCATTTCTAGATGCATCATTTCTTAATGGTCTGCCACAATTTAATTGGAAAACCATGGAAAACCTAACTTTGGATGGCCGAGTTTTACTACGGATTGTTTATTACAAGTAAATACGCACAAATAACATGGCGAGTCGTGATATGAGAATTGTCGGTGATAACCTGAACCAAAAATGCTTAAATGGCCGTGTTTGTTAGGGACAGCGAGGAAGGAGAACGACTGCATTTTTTAATACTCTCACTTAGATTAAAAAATTAAGAGTTTGTGGGTGCATACAAAACGTCACATAAGGTCGACATTGAGAAAATTCCACAATTTCAGTGTCGGACGTAGAATGTGATTACGAAGAATTGTAGAATAATTATAATTTACAATCATATAATTGTATACATTTCAATATATAGTCAAAGATAACATTAAGCAATGTTTGGCAGTAGCCAACTGCCCAATATCCCGACTTGTAAGCTTTGTATAATCTTTGAAATAGTTGTGCAATGGTAGAGCATTACTGGATATAGTTTTTTTGGACATACTCCATTGCGACGCAGACGTCTGTCAAAAAAATTAAGCAGAATTGTATAACCTAAAAGCAGAGTAGACCCTATGCTTAAGTCAATAGGATACATACACAGCATGAAACTTAATAAATGAATCAGGTAGAATAAAAGGATAGACAAGTAAAATAAGGAAAGAAAAACCCGACACTATCAAGACTGACAACAAAGGTTTCATCCCTGCTTGGGCAAAATAAGAAACAGGTAAAATGAATAAACCACAAACATACGACACAACAATGAGACGAATAAAAACACAGTAGTTTTTCAGACACAATGTTTTTCTGTATCGTTGTGTGTTATTTTGCAAATCACATACTTTATATATTACCTTGACACTTTTCTAGGACTCAACGAAAAGCACCACGGTTAGTAAACAATAACTCAAGGCCGAATCTGACATTCCATACGAAGTTATAGGCTATAAAAATATCAGCTATTTGTCATATGTCACTGGATGGGTGTATGATGATGGGAAGCAAGTTTACGGAAACTGCACGGTAAAATGTTCTTGCAAATAACAGAAAAACACGCAAAATGATAAAATTATTCTGCTGAAGTTTTATTACGAATTCACATTTACGCGCATTGGAAAATGGCTGTATTTTTATAGTGGTACGCGTGAAATACGAGCAGATATAAAAGTGTGAAAAAACAGATTTGTAGTGTATCAGTTTGTTAACATCTGTACAATGTTAATGGGTATGGAAAGGTACGATGTTGAGCGGTCGACTGGAATAATCAATCGTAAATATAATATCTGAACTGCTCATCAAAATGTGATGAGATTTTTTTGCCGAGTAGATATTTTATCAGCCACTATTAATTTATTGTATAGCACTATGCAGTAGAATGCTTTACTTTCGAATAAAAAAATTAAAATCAGTTTTTATAAAAATAAGGACTTGAAACCACACAATCTATAAAAATGGAAAACTGTTATTTTTATTATTTTTAACGTCATAATATGTAGGTCTCTAAAATAACGAAATTTCATAAATACACGCATTTCGATTTGAAAATAATTTTACTATCCGAAAATTAAAATTATTTTTAAATAAAATCGCGAGTATTTCTGAAATTCAGTTATTATGTAGGCCTTGATATTATCATATTAAAAATTTAAAAATGCCAAAGTTACAACTTAGTTCCGTTCAATACCTGCGTCATCCGACATTTGTTTGCAGTACGTGGTCAGTTACATTTGTAAGAATCATCACGTTAAGTGAGAATTATGCAAGTGATGTTGGTCGAATATTGATAAACGTAAAATAAATGTTACATCATACTTAAGTGAGGTGATAACACACTACTCATATGCTCTAGCGATTATTATTCCAATCCTTTAAAATGTAGTCACATATACTTCTTCATGTCCATCGCAAACCTTTTGAAACAAACTTCAACAGACCAGATATTTTAAGCTGCCGAAATTATCACACTTTTACCAAAGTGTCCCGAAAAAACTTTATACTCATTATTTCAATAACCGCGATTCAAGAAAAATTTTACAAATGGTCTTCAAACAAGTGTTTGTGTCATTTTATTTATAAATCCATTTTGAACATTTGACCTACTATTGTACAAAACTTTATACGATTCCTGAAGAGATGATCTGAACAGATGTTCTGAAATGAAAACAGTTGCAAAACCTATTGCTTTTTGACAAGTTCTCGAAGGAAAGCTATCGTTTTACCCACATCGCAGAGAAAAAGTGTTTACGAACACACTGCAACGCGTTTGAAGCGTGGGATAGGTAGCCGCCTTAACGTAGGATCTCTCCCAGCGTGTTGAAGTTTTACTTAGTAATCGTAACTGAATTTTCACTGAAAATTCTAATAAAAGATTACTGCAGTGCCTATGCAAATGCCTTAAAAATTATTCCCTTGTTTATACATCCACATTATCTGATTGCAACTTAAGGCTGTAGGCACATTTTATGCAGTAAGTGGAGTGGATTGTATTGATATACATTCATAAATTCAATACATCTGCCCGATATTCATGACGCTTCTATTCATAAATTATTTTAAACAAGAATATACAGTTCCATGTTCATATTCTGGGGAAAAAATTCTCACGTGTAGAGAAACAAAAAACGTTATGTGGACGAAGGTCCGAAAACGCACTGTTTCTGCGCTACAGTTGGCAATACGTGACTATACGGTTGATAGCGCACGGGCAGGATCATGTTGCTGGGGAGTGCCATCGCAGCTGTAGGCAGGCCCATACCAGATGAGTCGTACGAACCATTGAATTGGACGCACACATTTCCCGTCTAGCGTCGAGGTGGATCAAACGTCGCGTGTGCATCACTGCAGGAAGAGGTTCGAAATGTATTATTCCAATGTTGGGTTAGCTGATGCACATTTCGTTATGGGTCGGCAAATGGTGACGGCAGCGTCGCACAACTTGCACGATTCGCACAACGACGGTGTACATTTATACACATTAATATATATATAACATAAATTGCATTACAAATTGTTTCTCTTTGACAAAGCATAGTATTTATTCCTGTTAAACTGCTTGACATAAACAATAATGGAATAATTAAGTAATTTGTAAATGCAGGATCATTGAAAGAGAAGTCTTGAAAATTAACATGCTATAATTATCAATGATTCTGCGTAAGAAATTAGTGAAATTTTCCATTATTATTTAGGCCTATGTCAAGCAGTTTACCAAGAATATATATACTGCATCGAAGAGAAAATTCTGCCAGTACAATCTTAATAAATATTTTGGCTCAAAAACTGGAAATATAAAATTTGTCTAACGCCTCCCCCTAAGTCGTGAATGTTCTCTCCATACTGGCATGTGTTACCTGCAGAGACTCCGACACGATGTAATTGCAACTTGAACCTGAAAAGAACCGAGGCAAAGCATTCTACTAGAACACGGAAACTGTACAATTTTAAAGATGTATTTCGAAATAACCAAAC
>PNEQ01092650.1:14027-55843 GCA_003012365.1 Medauroidea extradentata
CCCCCCCCTTGCAGTCCCTGGAGCTGTTTGTGCACAGGCGTGGTGGCGTCCATATTGATTCTCCATTATGGTCTGGTGCCGGCTGGCAAGGAGCGCTAGGATAAAGCAGGGGTAGTATGGGGTGAGTGGTTCTCTGATGTTGGAGCAGGAGAGGGGGGTAACGTTTCATTGCCCGCCGCGAGACGGCGCAACCAGTCGTAAACATGAGGGACGGCGTAAAGTAAGGGAATATCGCCCGGTGAAACAGACCCACCTTGTGCCGGGATTGAAGACCTTATATAAGAGCATGTTACGAACCTGTAGAGGCGAAAGTGGCGCTGCACGTCGCTCATGTAAGGCGCGTTCTTTTACTGCGGCCCTCCAGGAGATGTGGAGATGCTCTGTCGTGGTTCTCCGAGCTGCATCCGACCTCGGCCACGTTAGCGAATGATGCTCTTCCCGGCACATGAGGTTTTATTTCAGACTGAGTGTCACAGTTCTCGGTATGTGGCATTTGCAAGGTAGTGCCTTCTTTACTGCATAGACTGGGTGTCAACGAGTGTTTGTTACAAACTTCGCAATGGTGATTCCTTGTAAATATTTTGCATTCGGAAGGACCCACGGTCTATCTCCGGTTACAGTCATTCTGATTTTGGTTTTCCATGGTTTCCCGAAATAGTTACAGGTGAATACTACGATTGTTCCTTAACGAAGGCTACGGCCAACCCCTATCTTTGTACTATGTGTGTCCGTCACTAATATCCTCGCTGTCGAAGAGAAATAAAGCCCTTTAAAAATTGAGGTAAAATTATATAGTGCATATTATCTTGGCTTCTGCTTGTTGGTCAAGTACTGCCAGATGACGGTAGCTGCAATTACTGTTGAAAGGTCAAACAACAATTATTGATATACACAACTCACGCCCAAAAGCAAAAATAATGCAGGCAACGAGCGCAAAAAGTTGCAATCGATTATATGGTGCATGTTTTTCGCTGGTGAAAATCCGAAGTGAGTATTTCACGATCGAAAAATCTAATTGAAAACATATATTCATTAAAATTACTAAACATTTCTGATACCTTTTACCCACATTAGCTAACGTGGTTGGTCAAGCTTATTTGAATACAGCTTTTATGGTTCCATTGTTTGCTTACTAAATGGCGCAGATTGAAGCAGGAAGTCCCACTAAACAGAAAAGGTCACCTTGTTGCAACTACCAAAGCAGAACCGATCTCGAGAAAATTGAAAGAAGGTAAAAAAATGAGGAGCCTTACAGATCGGCAACACGCGTTAAACAACAACTAAAATTTTATAATATATAACTTGACTTCATTTTTACAAGGAAAGATATTGAAATTGATTAGAACCGTTTGCTACATTATTGGCTGTAGCCCAAGCCTTAAATGCGGTGTTAATTAAATGCAATATTCAAATTAATATGTTAAAAAACAAATTGTTAGTGAAGCAGGCTCTGCTTCTGATCTAAAAAAAACTACGTTAGATCATAAAATGTAAAAAAATATTAATATACTATATTTTTTAAAGTTTTAATTCACTGGCCATTGTCAAACATTAAGAAGAAGTTGATAAACACGCCATCTGCAATAGGCGCGAACCCTCAGCGTTGTGCCAACGCTGCATACCCAACGGTATGCCAACATTTGAAAAGGTTTTGAATGTAAGTTCACTGTATTCCGCCATATTATTCGTAAACGTACTATTGGCAAACGGTAATAACTATAACGTTGGAGTAACGCTGCATAATTCACATTATGCCAACAAACAAAAAAAAGTATGTCAGTTGACCGAACGTTGACATTACTTTGGAAAACCTACCGTTGGCAGTAGGTATTAATTAACCGTTATATTAGGCCAATGTACACATTATACCTAAAACGTATCTTGGTTAAGAGAGTATTGTTATTAATTTGGTAACTATAGTGTTTATATAACAACCTAGCAACATGATTTGCGTCTAAGTTTAAAAAAATTAGGAACACACATAAAAATGCAATGTTCGGTCCAATGTGGTGTGCGAACGTTAATATTTAGAAACGAAAGTTTTATTTAATTAAAGTGGAGTGTAAATTTAATAATGTTAAATCGAAAAAAGGTAAAAAATATTACTACCCAATTTATTTTCAATTTTCAACTGGTTGGTTAAATGTTAACAAGATGGTAATCATAATAAATTATTACAGTTGGTACTTACTTTTAAGTTGTGTTAACGTTAAAAAACTATCAGAGTTGCATTAAATAAAAAACTTTAGAAAATTGAGGTAGAAAGTTTTCCTATTCAGCACCATAGACTATTAAGACATTTCTAGACTTAAGCTATGGAAGAGCAATGTTTTGAAACATTGAAATGGTTGTGTGAACGTTGGGAATAATTTGGAAAACATGTGGCAGTCGTCTTGCAAAAACCTTTGTATTGGGCATAATGTAACAAAAATAAATATTTCTCATTGTTTACACAGATAAAATCAAAAACTCTACATAAAGAGAAAAATAAGTTTGCTTGTAATCAGAGAGAATGCTCACATCTTATTTCTAACTCATTTAACATAAGTTAGATAATTATTGTTACTAAATATATGTATCTTGAAAACAACTAAGGAACCAGTTGGTGGTAAATAGTAATGTATAATGCATTAGATCACGATATTACCAATTCAATTCCACCTCGCTGCAGGACGAATGGTCTAAATTATTTTCAGTCATTTGTGGTGTCTACAAGAACGATGAAAATAAGAAAATACTATATAGCCTGTAAATAGGTTTTTGTATAGTGGCTTTTGAAAAATATTGTTGTTACGGTACGTTGCCACAATAATGTTCAGTGAGTAGCGTATTGTGTTTAATGGACAAAACAACAACATTTATCATCCCATCACATAGTTTCGTAGCAGTTCGTATAATATTACCGGGAATACGACAAGAAAGACAATATTGCGCAAACAAAGTTCCTTGCCACATTTTGAACCCAAGTACTTAGTGAAGAATGTCGTTAAAGGTGTATTATTTACAGTCTATAAATTATTTACTGAAAACTAATTCAGAAACAAATAAATATTCAGTACAATTCTTTCAATTTAAATGAGAGAGCATTAAAATGTTCTTAGTTATTTTAATTTTTAAAAATTTCTACATATAATTAATTGCGCATTCATCTTATATATCCCTTGAATACAAGTCGAGAGTGTAGAGCGAATAGTACGGCGAAGGACTTGTAGACGCAAGGCTGCTGGAACAATCGAAATCCCCTTGTTCGAACTTATTTATATTCTGATAGAATTTTAAAATTATTTTAATACTTTGTGTAGTGGACAAAAATAACTTCAAGATTACTATTAGACTTAAATTTGCTTTTCCGGTGTCAATATTGTGTACATTTTGTAGGTCTAGCATTGACCTAAAATCTGTATGTCATTTACATAAACAATTTTAACCATCAAACGACTTTAGGCCAATATAGGAAACTAATTAAAATCCAACCAAATATCACTGTTAGGTAAACATTGAGATAACTCAGTTTTCTGGTTAGCTACAAGCCCAAAGTTGGCACAGGATCATATGCATTTTGAATTATTTTTCAATATTGAACAAACGTATTTTGCCAAACGTTGGCCGAACTTGCGAGTCTCACGTTGCGTCAATGTCTATTCAAAGAAAAGTTTCTATTGAGATATGAGCAACATGAACTAACAGTGAACATTCAGCTAATAAATATGTACAGTATAACATTTTAGGTCTGGGAAATTATCAAATGGCCACAGTTTTTACAGTCTGCGAGAAGTTCAAAACTAACTAACATTTATTTCCGGTAGGATACATGTTAATACATCATGTTGCGATGGAAATGTTAAGAGCATTGATTTTGGCCATAGCGTAAATAGCTACGTTTGTAGCGACATTGAGGCTGATATAAAGTGAGCACGGATTATCACGAAAACGGAAAGGCGTATGTCCCTGAGAAAAACCGACATTCGAAAGCATCGTAGGACGATTGCTACATGTGCAGATCTGAGCTGGCTTCGCCGGGAATCGAGCACTGATCGCCTCGTGGGAGACGAGGAGACTTGCGGATTAGTCAACTGCGTCACCAAAGATAAAATTTATAACATGTTGTGAATGAGTAACCGTTGAATGGCATTGAAATTAACCAATAATCTGAAGGGATCCTATTCGTGGGGATTGATTACCTGACAAATCCTATATATGTTCACGTTCAAATCGAACGATTAAATCATGTTCACGCCTGCATGTTACTAAAAGACAACCTTGGTGTATTGTTTCAGGAATCTTGTGTTTAAGTAGTCCTAGTCCCTTAATTGCCCTTGTATAAAGCTCTGAATCTCTCATTCAGTGTAAAAAAGAACACTACATGGTATTCTATTCAGAGTCCGCAAAATTCAAGGATTTCTATCTTCAAAATTTCATCTAACTGTTTTGACAAAAGATACGATAACCAACCTGATGCAAAAATTTTCCGAGTTGCTCCTTTCTTTATGTACTTGGCTGGGTTTCGCTGCATATTTTTTTACATCCTCAAATTATGAATTTTGCTGTGAGCACGGTGCGTGAACAAAACCATTCCCTTTGTGTGTGCCTTACTGCTTTCCTATGTTATTATAATGTTACAGCAACAGTCGGTCCAGTTTCCTTGTAATAGCTGGATTCTATGCACTTGTAACAATATGACGTTTTGTTCCTTACGGTATTCTGATAAAAAAATGACAACACGAATTATTTACAAGAACTGCCAGTAAAGCAACATTATGGAAAATAGATTATACACACCAATTATTTTCATGAAGGGTAACTGTTTTATGAGATGAATATCTAAATTGACCTTCTTGCTCACTACACTGTCGTCATTTAACTCCGAACCCCTTATCGGTCATTTATAAACAATTATTTTGTAATTAGAATTTTACGCACTTATACAGTAATTTTTACTCCCTTAGCTAGAAAGTGTCGCATATAATGCGCACTTCATACATCTTAAAAAACAAAAATCCCTGAAATTCAGGCACTAAAAATTTTACAGCCTATGTATTTCAGTCATAATGAACTTCCTTATTTTGCAAATAACATGCATTAATGTTTGTAAATTAGACTTTTGTAAGTGGCTTACTCTAGAATCAGTGCTGGACTTTGTGTTTACGTTACACATTTTTTTTTATCTCAGCCCCTAGTTTATGGTGAAATATGTATAAAATGAAGTTTTGGATTTGTAATGTTTTTTCTCCAATGTACCCATGTTAGTGATCATTGATCAACGACCGACCTTGAGATACATTCTAAGTTAAAGTAGAAGCAAATACTTGCTTTTTATATTTAAAAATAATGAATTCAAGTCCTAATATTTTAATATTCGTTTTAAAAATAAATTTTTATATTGATAATAACGAATTACTTACACTCTATAGCCAAGATATTCACCGTTACGAACTTCAGTTCGTTAATACTTTTGCAGCTTTCTGACTGATTCATTGTGTGCTTCAAATTCTGTGATGCGGAAATTAGTTGTAATAATTCCTATTTTATATTAAATGAAATTATATATTATGTTCCTACCGGATACCAACATTTTATTTTAACATAACAAATGGGTTTTCAAACAATAAAAATATTTTTAACTTGCCATACTGATGCATATGCGTGTAAATAAAGTAGGTATTCTACATTATTTCCCATATATTAACTGTAGATAGCGTTTATGTACATTTTTAAAGCAGTCAAATGTATAATGATATTATCAGACTTGTTTTGTAACAGTACTCAACAATTATCTCTCTACAAACTGATGTATAGAAAGTGTTCCGCACTGTGTATGGGTTAATATCTTTCATTATCATTCAGGAAGGTTATTTAAGTATATAGTCAAGCAAGTACAACAATGACAAGATTGCATAATCTTAGTGTTGAGTTCCTGCTACCATTGACAAATTTCCGAGGATTTTTTTTTTTCGCTGAACGTGTGACCAGCATGCTTCTGATGAAGCCGATGCTTGCAGGGAACCCACGTGACACACTTTCACCTGCCCCTAGGGGCTAGGCTGGGCAGGAGCTGTGTATGCCACCCCCTTCTCCAATCTTCCATGGGCCAGCTAATCGAGTTTGGCCACCGCTTGGCTGTCTCGCCGCATCTGCGCTCCCCATCTGCGCGGGACAGCCTCCCTCTCCCTGGGCCATCTACACCTCCCCTCCCACCCACGTTCTGTAAGCCTCGCCCCTTTTCCAGGCAATCCTTTATCGTGTTGTGACGTCAGAAACATTCCTCTACAACCCTGGCACTGTAAACAGCTGTCCGTCCGACACATTCGGTATTACTTGAATGTATATAGTCTTCAATAGTATAGAACAAAATAAAGCTTTATATATATATATATGAACAAACAAACACAAACATACTCTCTCACTGACTGTCCAGAAACGTCCGTGTTATAAGCACTCCAATCTATACTGAAATTGGTGACGATAATGTTACTAACGAAAATATATATGACATTTGGCGTGCATAAAGTGGCAACGTACAACGGAGTAAGTTCCATATTGCGCTACTGTTCTGAAAATCTAACTACAAGGGCAGATTCAAATTATGAGCAGTCAAACAGTTATTCTACGTTTACTTGACGTAGCGTATATAAAGATATATATATATATAGCTGGACGAGGAACGAAGGAGTGGATTTTCTCCGTGCTGTGTTGCCACATTGAGTGTGTAAAATCTTGCCGTACAAAATGTTTCCCCAGACGTCTTTTCCAATTTAGCACAGTATAATTTACCTGAAGTTATTATGATGTGTGTATATATATACGTATAACGTCCAGAAACAACCGCATAACACACTCACACCACATAAATCCTGGGCTAAAATTTAAAATGTAGACAAAAATGAAGGTGGGGGAAATGTTGGGCGATGATATTTTACGTGCAAAATGTTGCAGCACTGCACTGAGAAAGTCCCCTCTTGTGCTTCACGTCCAGATGTTATTTCATGCATGTTTCATTAAGAAAACGTAGACACAAGTTTGGACTGCTTGAGTTTTAACCTGCCCCCCTAGCATGCAGGCCAGAACAGTTGTAGTAAGATAAGTGAGGTAATTGTGGACAGCTCGAATAAACAAACGACAGTGCTATGTAGCCACACTGTACTCGTCATATGTCCCCGTACGATACTTTGCCACAAACATTTTCGTCTCAAATTTAGCCCAGAATTCTCGTGGTGTGCTCTTTGTGATGTTTCTGGGCATCCGGTAAATATAGGATGACCATAAAAGTCCGAATAGTAAGCATACCACGCCTCAAACTGGCCTTCATAGGAATTGGAGGTGAAAATGTTAGCGGCGAAACGTTGTACGATGAAATTTAACGTGTACAATGTGGAAACATACTGCGGAGTTAGTCCCATCTTGCACTACACCAACTATCATCACGACCACCATATTATGGGTGCAGATTTCAAGCATTATTTTACGTATAACTGGATTTATTTACTTGGACATACTCCATTGCGAAATAAATGACTGTCAAAAGAAAACTAAAAGTAAGACAAGAAAACATAAATAAGCAGAGTATGCTTTAGTCATCAGGATACATACACAACATGTATACTTGACGCAACGTCTACATAAAGTTATGCTTGCGAGTATATTATGGCCGAGCGACGATAGCTTGCTACCGGACGACGCTTCGCAATGCATCGTGGTTCAGATAGCGTCTTCGTTTGCGAATGTCTCTATCTTAAAATTTGCGACAACGCACTCTTGGTGACAGCAGTTGGCAATGGTTCTGTGGATAAATTTCTTTCTTAAAAAAAATTTCCAAAATTTCTGTTTACAGCGACAGGAATATCTCTTCCTGTAGTTATCCTCCTCGACGAATAATAACAAGGTAACGGTTTATATATTACCCGCTAGCTGTCGATAAGTATTCCATTACAAAATAGTTATTATTATACATTTATGTACACAAGGGAAGTAGTGCCATTGAAGACATTTTTCAAAGTGTTATAAATTGCAACTGTATTTTAAATTCTGGAAGTAACCTGAATCATTATCATGCATGCATTTTCAATAAGAAGTGTCTTAAAGATTATTCCTCCAATGTAATGTTGGCGTATGTGAAAACGCTGAAACGAAGACGTGTGCAATAGAAAATATATACTAATTGTCCACAGTAACATAACTATTATTGAAAGCACACTCATAAGCCCATCAATTAAATTAAGGAATAAATACTGATACAACTTACTTAGGTACAGTAGTTTTATCTTTGCTAATAAAATAAAGTCAAATCGCAATGCTCTTCCTATTCATGACTTATTCGCGCATCGATTTATGACATTAGTTTTGGATGCAGTGGTAATTTTTGATATAGCGTACAACAGCATTTCCTTGTAACTAATTATTTCATTGAAGAAAACGTCTCCAAAAGGAACGTCCACCTAACGCAGGAGTGTAGTCTAGCCATTTCGTGTACCTACTGTGTGCCGAAGTGACGAAGGAAGATTCCTTTATGATTTTTTGTGATTTTTAAATATGTCTATTTCGTAAATGAACTCGTGGAACTAAGGTTTCCTAATAGTAACGAATCTGTGTGTTGTGTTGAGGTTTTTAGCATAAATATTTAGCAAATATAATACGGTTTGACATACCGTCGTCGAAACATTATAACAGATCATGTTTGGTTAACGACCTTGATTATATTGTTCTTGAAACTCAGTTTTTTTCCACAGAATAGATTTATATCTTTTCTACATAAGTAGTACTTTATTCTACAGTTAATCGATAACAAAATCTGTTTGCTGTCATTTTTAAACGAGTAATACTACCGGTACCGATATTATTTGTGTTTCAACGAGACAGGTATGAAATTTTTCCAGTTCAAAATATTTTACCATCACCTGGTGGAACAAAACATATACCACAAACAGGGTTGCTTTGACCTTGTGGGATCACTTTGCCCGCCCAATTTTTTTTTATTTAGTAAAGAAAGTTTTAAAGGTTAACTATTATGTTCGAAAGAAATTATTTCAAATACTGGGTTCCAAATATCTACTTATTCACCACAAGACCCCAAACTAAAATTTTCAATGGTCAAAGTAACCCTGACGAAAGTGGTTTACGGTAGTAAAAAAAATCTGTGCCTCTCAAAGTGTACGGTTTACAGATAGTCAGAGAGGATGATTTATCGCGGAAAACTTGACTGTTTGCTGGGTTTCAACGCATGTTCAGTTTACCAGAAGATGACTGGCTTTCGCTTTCATGTGGAGCAGTTGCCCTATTTGACTGAGCCAATAAGAATCCCGCTGTTGTAATATTTGATGCCTGTTATTGGCCTGCAGACAACTACGTTGTGTCAGACGTTCATCACCTAATCATATGTGTTGTAATTAACTACAGAATTTTCAAGGGTACGTTACTTGGTACAAAATATTTTCGCGATATATCATCCTCTCTACCGATAATGCGTATTCATATAGAGCCAATGATTTCTGGTGAAAAGAATTCTCCGCACTTAGTTTCGATGTCTTACAGTGCACAGCTGCAGGTTTGTTTCATGTTTACCTGCAGAGTGTACTTATGCAGAAGTGTCGCTCATTTGACTGTGCCAATCGGAAGAAGGTGACCGCGACAACACACGTCTGTGATTAGCGGGCAGAATCCCAAGACACTGACAGTTAATTACACCCGATCACTGGCCATGGATCATAGTTTCAGCTGTGCTCGTAAGGAATTGAATCAAGTTGGTGCACTATTATTTTAAACAAAAATCAGTGGATCTACACATTGGTTTTGTGAATGGTGAAGTCAAATCACCAGGGGAATATGAAACTCTGACGTCAGGCTGCGAACAACCGAAAAATGTCCATGCCATGGATCTGGCCTTGGAAATCTTTTCTCTATCACTTTTTCTCTCTTTCTATCTCTCTTTGTGAATTACTTCCCGCGTCTCTGGGGATATCTAGACTTTCCCCCAATTCCCCACCCACACATCCCTTTTACATGACCGCTCACGCGTACAGTGAAACGATGTGGAAATCCACAACGTTTACCACATAAAAAAAAAAAAAAAACGCCCACACACCTCTACGCCCATTTCTGCGGCTATTTCTCTCCACCACCCTCCTCTTCTCTTGTACACTCCACCAAACAACCTAAAATTAATCGGTGATATCGACAGCACAGCCGGGTTCAAGCCCACGCGGTATGTAGATATAGGTTCGCTCTGAACAGAATGTCGTTTGCGGCGCGTTATCGCCGCTTGACTCGGGTTAAAACAGTGACACGCGGGCTAATTTATCACCGGGAATAGATGACTGACGGCCAGTGTTCCAAGCCTGTGAGTCACCTGCAGCTGAGAACAAACACCGACGTGGTTAAGCTGAGTGAATTACTTTTTGTTCTGTTATAGCATTCGAAAACTGTTTTCATAACCAAAACTATTAAACATTTACCTTAAGGGCTTGGACCAGAGTTTCCGGCTTTAGAGAGAATTATTTTTTTAAATCCATACGAGAGTCAATATCGTAAAACTGCTTCGTAACTTTTTTGCAAATTAGTTTTACTATGCAATGTAATTTTTCGAGACAAACTGTATGACGTGTATAGCTAATTTATCAATTAAAAGGGAATTTCGTCAATTAACTAATTATCAACTATTTTGCAGTCTTCTGACTCGAAAAAATTAGAGTATGCAGTTTAAATCAGTCATAACAAAGCTACGAGGCGATTTTACGATATCGGCTACAATTTATGTTTTAAAAAATAACTGTATTTAAATGCAAAGTAACTCGGGCACATGCCCTTAAATAAAACCCTGTCTAGGACGCTCAAGGTTTCATTTAAAATCTGACTGTTGCTTGGGGAGAAACTGTGACATGCTAAGAGGTCACCAATTACGTTTCTCTTTGCTGCCGGTGACAGAAAAATTTTCAGTAAACGAAATACCTGGGTAATTAAAAGTTAATTGGTTAGTAAACAAAAGAAAGCTATTAAAAGCACAGTTAACAAATAAAATATTCATTTAAAAATCTATAAAAAATGGATTTGCATTTTTTAAATATTCTTTATAGCAACACAAAAGTATTGAATTTTGAAATGCTCGATTTTCAATTTTCCCATAGCTTATTCGTACATTACGTTGGAAAAATATTACGCACATATGGGTAAATCACGTTTTAGTAGAAAATTATTAAATTTGGCATTTCAGAAATTTGTTTCTACTTTTATTAGAACTGGATTTGTGACAACGACGTACCTATAATATTCAGTGCCTGTGACAGGTGCATTTTGAAGAGAAGTATTGTAAAGCAGCTATATTTCTGCGATTTGATGGTTCGTAATAACTCAATAAAATTAATCAAATTTGATAATATGTCGTTCTTGATATAATTGTTTAAGTAGCCTTAGGGAAAAACACAAGTTTAGAAAATGTGATTCTCAGTATCATCTAATTTCACAGTTCTTCTTATTTGGCACTGCCATTGAATACGTATAAACTTAACGTCTTCTTAATTTTATTGTGGATTGCAAATATATCTCGCTTCCAATTTATTTTTGTCGCACTTGCTCTTGATATGTCATTTAAAAAAAGGTACTATTTGTGCTCAGCAATGAACGAGATTATACATGGTTTCAACACAAATCATTCTTAAAAATGTGTACATCTGACTATCTATGAACGACATAAAAAACAATAAATTCAAGCACTGCATTAAAAAAAATACTTTTTGAATTTGAAAAGCTGAGTTATTGAATAATGGAAATAGCACATTATTTTTTCTTGCTGTTAAACTGCTGTTCTATATGCTTGCAAGTTAGTAGAGCGTGGCTGATCGTTCAGTTCGCAATATTTACAATCTCTGGCTGATTAAGGCTGCAACTACATTCCCTTACTTCGAATGTAACTCTGATTGTTTCTATTTTCCTCTTCTAAAATGTAATTATAAAGTACTCAGAAGTCTCAAAATCGTACTACTATTAGTAATTTTACTTTGGGCGTTGTGATATATAAGTATTGCCATTAAATTTTTTTAAAATTTGAAATAGGAATGTGTTCAGTCGAAATTTAACGGTAATAATAAGCAATCGAAATCTTAACCATAGAGTACGTGTGTCATAAGCAGTTAAAACATTCCTCAGTTTAAAGCGTCATATATAGTCTACGTCATAATTAATAATAGCTTACAGTTTTTTGTACATTGCATTTATTTATTCCGATATTCCAAGGACACACTTCGGTACTTGGGATAAGGCCAATATATATTAGCTAATGCAAGCTATGGGTTATTTAAAGGTTGAGGTTTTGCCACCTAAATATAAATATACCCAAAGTTAGCCTAATTCTTTGGAAATAAATGAATTTTCGTTTTTTTTTTCTTTTTTAACTGCGACGTAAAGTTGACGTTGTTTCAACTTTAAATAAGGCAGTTTGCTAGCTTTAAATGTTGTTATTGTTGCGTTATTACTGCTAACGAAGGTTTCGCAATTTTACTACGCTAAAGAGTTTATGTAATGGAATTTTAGCTTCAGTTTTAAGGTGATACTAAACCTACGTGTAAAGAAATTTCCGGAAGGTAGGAGAATATTTTGAAAATTTCTTTCTTGAGCAGAGAGAACTGAATATAAATACTTGCTTTACACTCTGTGAACACAAAGTATATGTGTTTCTTTTGTGAAGTGAATGTCTTACTGAAACAAATTCTCATCAGATTTAGAGGCATTAAGTTTATGTAGACGTTGATTTAATATTATTTATATCAATGTCTTCATGGAATAGTTTTCAAGTTACAGTTCCCATTGCCATCAAAAGTTTCAGAAATGTAGTATTAACTTGTGAATCAACATATACCTTAATTTTGAATTAACTGAAAGAAATACTTCACCTCTTTCATCAAATCGAATAACTGAACCGAGTTCACCACGTCTTGACTGCAGCTGCTTGATTTACATAATCCGAGTAACTGTAGATTTTTTTTTGTTTCATTTTAATAATGTTCACTGCTTTCCTGATACTGAAAATAAAATTTCTATACTCATCTGGCGAGGTAAAATATAACTTTATGACATTGTACGTTCTTGCTACGTAAGAAAATTAACAGGCTTTAGTAAAAAAAAAAAAAAAAAAAAAACGCGATTATTTTATGCCTTAATAAATCTACCGCGTAATTGAGTCCGATTTGTACAACGGAGCTGTAACACAAAAATTTAAAATCAGTCACGTACATCTATAAATGCTAAAATATATAGCTTAAACTATCCACGTGTGATGTTCAAATATAGATTATCTGCAAGAAGTACTACAAGAATAAAAAAAAGTTTGAATAATTAAGTCCATAAATATTAAATTCACCTCCAGTCAGTCCAGTAGATATTGAAATACATGTATTAAAAATTAACTCTTCATATCGTTACATGTTATTAAAGGAGAGAACTTTCTAAATTCATAACTTAAAAAATACATTAAATTCGCTTTTCATTACTAAGACCTTGATGTGTACTGAGTCCAAAAAAACTATGAAAATTGTGAAGAAAAAAATTCAAAGTGACACAATTTTCAGGAACTATAAACGTAAACGGGACTTATAAGGTTCTTAGGTAGTATATATTAGTACCTACTGTGTAAGGAATTTGGGAGAGGTGAGGTTGGTTTCAAATATAACGTCACTCAGCCGCCAACATGTCTTCCTATTCCTTAAAAAAAAATTTTTAGATTTTCTATTTCCTCTCACAGAAGGTTAAAACTTCCCTTATTCTCTCAAAATTCACCAAAATTATATTTTCCCTTAAGTGTTTCAGTTGAGAAATTAAACATGGAATAACGATGTGGAACATGCCATCATGTGTACTTGTAATAATGTAAATGGCATGGTAACATGACAAACTTTCACAGAGGTCAGCTGACTAGGGAAAGAAACCACGATAGTTCACGGTCTTCTGCGAGTGACTGGCAGGACTATGCCCATGTTTGGTATATTTTACGGGCTTAAGTTGGTCGCAGGCAACCTGTCGCCATACATTTTGTCATACCCAAAGCCGCACTAATTATATTATTTGGACGTACAGTACGTAGTTTCGCCAATCTGGTGCTGAACATTTTTCTGTAGAGAAACTTTATTAAACCCGATTTTACTATATTTCGATAGCAAAAGACAACTGAAAAAAGCGAAATAAATTTAATGCACGAAGAGGTACAAATATCCACAAATTAATATCAGGATTTAAGCATTCGCTGATCATTTACTGACATTAAAAAGTTAAAATGTTAATCCAGGTAATCATAATGTTCTCTAAAAAGTACGTTGCACCAAATATGAATTCATGATCCGAGATGAACTTAGTAGGAAAATGGGCCAATAACTGGCGTTATATAAATAATATCGACGCAAGATAGGAAACGTGTGTGCAAGAGCAGGAGCTGGGCATCATGGCAAGGGCTGGTGTCCTCAGCAGCCGCTCCCTTAGCTGAAGTCATTACAATGTATCTTCTCTTCCTCAAAATATTTCCCACAAAATTCGTCGAAAATTTCCATAATTTCCCCGAGTATTTCTTTTTTCCAAAAACGTACATTTTTTTATTAAACTCGAAATTTAAAAACGCAAATTTTTACCGTCTTATCAAGATAACTAAATGACGCGTGAGAGATATATTACTGTAGTCCTTTAACGACTACACACCTTACCCACAATCTGACAAACCTAGCTATACGTGATTTATTTATGATAAAATCTGACATTATTTATTTAAACATTAAACATATTTCCTTAAGTTTAAATAACTAATATGTGTCTTCTCTATAACTGTTTCTTGCTTACATACCTTCTCACTGCTTGCTTCATAATACGGGTATCACTTTACCCTTCGACTGTGTTAACTAATATATTTTAATTACTTAATCTGATATATTTTACTGTATGGTGTATATTTTGTACCGTTACATGTGTGGCAACTTGATCTAAGAATTTCTAGTAGGCATCTAATCAACATTAATAATTTTGATAATTCGTTACTTTTTCTCCAACTATACAACTCTATTTTACCGGTATTTAAATTTTAATTACTCTCGTGAAACTCACACATGGCTTTAGTAAGTACCTTCCCTTTTTTCTTTAACTACTTTTAAACATTTATAATAACTATTTTTACGTTATTACTTTGTATTGTATTTTTTGATTAGTAAAACGTATTTGCATAATGTTGTGACTAAAATTCTTGATGAATTTACCTATTATTCAGTCACACAATTAGGGGTCGGGTTGCAACTAAAAATGGTAGGCAGTCTCTAGGAACCAGAGACAATTATTTCTTCCAACCAACAGTCAATTTCTATACAGGGATTTAAACAGTTACTCATTAACAACAAACTATAGCAGGCCCCACTGGCTGGAGAGATCCGTTACTCCACTAATTTGGCCTTAAAGAGTGCGTGGTAGATGAATAAACGCTGAAAACATCAATTGATTTCTACGCTTTTTTCGAAGCCAAAGTGGATAAAATACTCCATGGCAATCCTAGATAATGGTATATGCCAAATTTATGAGTAAATATTTATCCAAAATTACTAATTCGTTATGCGTGATCTCTTGAGCCGCAGTTAAATGCACGAGGTTTCGGCGTCAGAGATTGTGCCTCAGAAGTTCGTAACACTGGAAACAAATTTGTTAAAAACGTTGGCTAAAACTATTGTCTAGGATTATTATTCTTTAATTTTCGCAAAGTGGCTTCAATAAACCTACAGCTTTCTGCGTTGAATTCTGTACCAGGCCCTCTTAAATATAATAATCCTGTCAGGCCTAATTTGAGGAGTGAGTGCGAGAGAGGAAATCCGGAGAGTGAGATGGTTGACTTATGACTATATTTCTTCCGCTCGGAAGACGACCACGAAATCGAAGTCCTTTCGAGCTCTTCGAGCACCTAGCACCCCTCTGTATACGTCTACACCACGGTCGTAGAAGAACAGGTCTGGACACTCGCCTATCTACCAATGTATTTTGCTTGACCCTCTTGTTGTTTGGCTGCAGTTCGTCAAGTTGCCGAGAATGTTGTACTTTTTGGCGCAGCAATCCGGGCGGTCGGACTCAAACTCCGCCCACTTTCTTCCAATGTTAACATTATAAAGTAAATGAAGATATCTGGAGCCATGATTTAAAATTTTGAGCGAAGAAATTATTTCATAAATTGATATAAAATACGTTTTGATAAATAGTTTTTCTTAGTGGGAGGGAAATGGGTGGAGTTTGAGCTCGACCGCCCAGATTACAGCGCCAAAAATGTATAGCATTCTCGGTAGCTTGGTGAACTGCAGCGAAACAACAAGGGGGTCAAGTTTCCAGGCGAGTGTCCAGACCTGTTCCTCTACGGACGTGGTTTGAACAGCGATCGCGCTCCCTCGCCGTCAAGCCTCCTCGGCCCAGCGACGTGTAGAAGCAAAGGTTATCTGGATAGTGACTGCGACCCCGTCCCGGGGGGTGACATCGCTTGTATAGGCCGCGTCGCCTTGTCGAACCTTGTCATTGCCACTACAACTGACGTTCCCGCACTTCGACCTTACTCTGTGGACTTTCAGAACATATGTTTCACCCAGGGATGGGTCATACAATATGACTCAGAAATTTTCAAATTGATATATTGATCCTCTTTTAATCTTTGCTCATCCATATGTAGTGTTACTTTGTTCTATGATTTACGTATTATGTATAATGTATGCCATTACTATTAATCTTCTAAAAAACTCTTATATATTCACATATAGTATGACTTTAACACATAATTATACTTGTGGAACATGTCAAACTCCTATATTTTGATGTTGTATAAGCATGAACCATCAATTGCGGCTGAAACGATTTCAAAGAAGATACTAAGCTGCTACGTGTAGTAGTACAAGTATAGAATTATTTAATAAATGTACTGTTTTATTTTAATGTAATTCTCAGTTAATCTTGAAAAAATAATGAATATTATAAGAAATAAAAGGCATGATAAAGCTAGTAGTAAGTCATTGGCAATGTCTTAACACAAAGTTTAAAAATTAAAAATTGATTATTTAAAAAGTAGTGAATAATTAGCTTGTAGGGTATGTCTGAGCAAGTACTAAAAGAATATCAGTACTTCCGTTGGAAAATTATTATGTTATATATGCATAAGTTTTAACAAACAAACGAAAAAAAACTAGTGTATATTTTTTTTTTTTTTTGCATTTAGTTACAAACATTACTTGACGAAATAAAGAAAGAAATAGTACTGGTTAAAGATTTGTGAAGGTTTTTTGTGATAGTAATTAAAATATGAAGTTGAGGTTTAAAGAAAGATGTATGGTAAGAAATAAATTTAAAATGATCAAAACTTTAATATTCACTACATGTCTGAGTAGAAAATTCCATAAAACATAAATTTTTATGTCAAATAGCAATACATTTTTCGCCAAAAATAAAATTATTAGATAAAATATTATATTAACACGGAATTCAGTAAATGATATATTACTATGTCAAGTAGGAACACATTTCAGGGTACAAAATATAAAATAATTAGTTAAAGTAAAATATTAACATGACTGATTGGTGACGTGCTGCATATGAAGTGAGCAGTGAAAAAATATGTGAGCAAGAAGCACTCACAAGGAAGATACATATTAGTTTATTACGTTTGAGGAAATACGTTATTTTTTAATTGTGTTTGATTTTTTTTCCGAAACAGTTCGGATGTAATTTAGTTAGTAAGAGGGTGGATAGGGTGTGTAGTCGTAAGGGGACTGTAGTAATACATCTCAAGCGTATTATAATTCATAAAATCTAAATTTTTCAAATTTTTATTTTTAGATAAAAAATGTTTATTAAAATTTATTTCGCTTATTATAGCTAAAATGGGAGGCTTAAGCAATTAATATTAATATTTGTATTAATATTAGAAATAGTTAAAAATAAAAAATTAAATTTAAGGAAATAATTTAAATTTAAGAAAAAACTAAAATATTTTTAATAATTGCAATTATTAATTTTAAATGGGTACGAGAAAGATTGGCACCGAAGTTTTAAGCAGTATAAGACCAGCAATTTTAGTATAATGTTGATTTAAATATTAAGAAGTGTATGTAAACATAAGAAAAAGTAATTTCTTAATTAAAAATAATATTTGATTTCTAAGAAGAAAACTTAGATCCAGCCCTACACTAGCTGCGCAAAAAAAAAAAAAAGTGTTTTGAGAAGACAGTTAATAATGACCGTTTTGGAACTTAGAATTTTGAGGTTGAGAAAAAATAGCAATTTTTTATAAAAGGGGATTTTCAGGGAAATCAGGGAAATTTTGTTGACAACAGCCATGGGGGTGACCGCAGTGGACGCAAGCCCTTACCGTTAAGACCATGCCACAGTCCTCAGATATACGTTTCCTGTCTACTTACCAGTATAAATTGAGTAATGTGTAGCTCAAATTAACAGTTGTCCCAAGGGCATAATTTTTATTTTAGGTTTTGGTGTTAGGATTATAATTTCAAATAAATTAAACTCAATATATGTACAACTTTAACACTGTCCTTGGTGCAACTTCAAAAAATACCGTAGCAGATATTAGTGAATTCTTAGAAGGTTATCATCGTTCACAATCCGTCAGTGTATAATCTAGCTCTTAATTTTTTTTTATTCTATAATAATTAGTGAGGCCTTCCATCGCAATATGTCTTTACCCGTAGTTTTCTCTTCTGTTGTTCTGCATGAGTATTCATATCGGAACTAGGAGCTTGACATTATCATCGGGTGTTTGGATAACATTCGATTTTTATTTTCCAGCTACTGAAATAAAATGTTCACGATACAGTAGCCAAAACCAGTTAATGTTTATCTGCACACATTTTGTGAGCAGTACTTGCCTTATAATGGCCTCTATGATAAAACAACGTAAAAATAATTTTACTTTACTTTTATTTCTAATTTTTACTTTGCACACATTACGCGAATTATTCACTCTAAATATATTAATTGTCATCAGAAAATAATCTTGTAAGATGGGCGATCTAAGGATACTATAAATGATAGCTACCATTAAAACAATGCTGTGTATCTACTGAAGTGACAGTAGTTAACAGAATAGCCGAGAAGTCAAAGATGTATAGAGATAGAACAATACTTGGCGATATTTAAGGTGGTACACCAAAATGTAATATATTAATAATATATTTGATTTGGAATATTTGTAGTGGCTATAACAGCTTGCAAAAAATCATTTACATTTTATATTGTGCACATTTTACGAACGTACATGGCATTTTAAATCTCGTCCTTTTTTGTTTTATGTTTTCCGCTCTTTCTTAATTATAACAATTCCATTTTTGTTTTAAAAGTGATTTTTATGTTATTCCGATCACATAATTACTATAATAAGCGTAATTACAATTTTAATTAGTGATTACGTAATTCGCTGGTTTTGATAAGTGTTTAATTCAAGTAAAGTGAAAAAAATTGTGATTGGAACACAACATGTTAATACGGATACAGGTCCGAAAACGCACCGTTTAACCACAACAGTTAACAACTTAAGGACGTACGGTTTATAGATTGCGGATGGATCGTTTTTCCGTGGAATGCCACCGCAGCTATTATTGTCAACTACGTACCTAGACGAATCGTTTTCAATTGGACGGTAGGCATTGTATGATGCACCTGCCATTCCATAGTAACATTTAGCCTGCTCGCTATGCATCGTAAGTCATGAGACCTGAAGTGCAGTAACAATGTGTTTACCGATCTACAGTTCTGGTAACAATTTTTGTTCCTCTAGATATGAGGATTGTTTCACCTAAATATTTACATGTGGTTTTGCAACTGCCTGTACTTGATCAACCTCAGTCACAGAAAATTCCATATCGCTGACGTATTGCTGCCGGTCGATTCAAACTATCTCCCCGAAACATCCACTAATTTTTAACATTAACAAGAAGAAATATTAGTGGAAGTTCACTACTCTAGAATGTATCGTTATTGCAACACTTTTTCTGTTCACAAAGTAATTCGTGAACGAACGGGCTAAACGTTTGGGGAGGAAACAGCAAAATTCACAAATGCGAATCTAGCTATATATTGGCATAAGTTGTGAGACCACAAGCTCTCTTTACATATTCAAATCACCGAGTGGAGGCACATCCGAATAAAATTTATGTCTGAAGTGTCGTAGCTATATATTGGCATAAGTTGTGAGACCACAAGCTCTCATTACATATTCAAATCACCGAGTGGAGGCACATCCGAATTAAATTTATGTCTGAAGTGTCGAGAAGTTAAATAATTTGTCGAAACCCACGATAAACCTGTTTAATAATCAATATTACATAACTTTAAATTTTTACTAACATTTTCTTTCAGAAAAAAGTTGGAATTTCTGCCTCATAATCTCGTTTCAAATATCCCTACAGCTTTAACTAAAACGAATAATGAGAATAATATTCATTTTACGGTCACAAAAACCATCATCTTGCAGCATAATGTATGTTAGCTTGCTACAAGTAAGTTATAGTAATGATAGAAAAATTTCATTTGTAATAATGGAATGATACGGGCTGTAAAACAAGCTGTTAAAAAAATCAAATCAGCGACTCACAATTACAAAAATTATGTCAACCAATTAATTGAAAGTCACAAAATAAATATTATTGTTTTCATCAATATTTGATTAAAAATTTGAATGCATGGCAGTTTTCTGGGAAGCTTTGCATAAATAAATTCTTTCGAAGTTTCCTTTTAAGAATATTCTAGACCGTGCTCCTGTGTTTCATTAGCAGAACCGGGACCCTTTGGTTGTAACGAGCACTTCAACGCAGAAACGTGCAAATACTAAATATGTTCTTAAGTAGTGGAAGATTTCTTTTCCCATTTCATAAAATAAAAACCACTGAAGAAAACATTCGCCTTATTTCGAGTGGTAAATGTGGCATGCAGATTTTAATTCACTTTGGCAGCGCTAAAATTATTAAGAAACCTCTGGCCACTTACAGTAAACATCCATTCCTTTCCGGTCTGGCACATTTATAGAGCACAGAAGGAAGTTTTCATTTATTTAAACGAAGTCTCTAAAGTAAATGTGCCATCTACAAAACGAAGAACTTTTAAATTAAAATTACTCAACATGAAGTGTGGCTTGGTTTGTTGAGATTTTAAAAAGGCCAGATTTTTTAACAGACGATGCACATTGGAGTACAAGACGAAATTATTTTAATGTCTAATTGGAAGTCAGCTAACGAATATTTTTAATTATACTGCCTAAAACATTAATTTTCCGCTGAGCTGCCATAAAATATCTAAGTGGAAAAAATAGTTGTATTAATGCTAATAAAATATTTGGAATGTAAAATACGCTTGCTGTTAATTTTTACTCAATGTAAGTTTGAGTTTGCGTAATTTCTGTATTTTAGCTTTACGCAATCTAGCCGTGATGAAGGGAAATAAAATGATAACAGAATTAGTACAAAATATAATATAAAATGTGTCTAATTGAATACTTGCATTCCTAAGCGGGTTTTAAAACACATGCATGTCACAAATAACACAAATATTATTAGGAGCGCACGCATACACAAATAATGTACTGGTTACAATAGGATCAAGTGAGTGGATGTACTATTAATGAATATTCTAAATAAAACGAAAACAAGTATTATGTCGTAACGTGCTGTGAAGTCTTTGCTAAGTAAAGTTTAAACACGTGATTTGTTTTTTTTTTTTCTAGCCATAAACATGGCAGACTGTTAGTATACACATGATTACAACGCTAGCTGTACGTATTCCTCTTTTTTTTTATTTGTCAAAAATTACATCACCTAATGTTATAAATCGATTTTCAAGTTGTTCGTTACATTATATGCTACTCTTGGCAAAACTGTTACTTTGTTAAGGATTTTTTCCTACCAGCTAATGTGTACCTTACAGCTACCTGTTTGTAACGGTATTTACTGACACGTGAAAGTAATAAATAAACAGTAATTATTTTCACCGTATTTATTAAAAACTGTGATTGTATAATGTTTGGTTTGTTTACTTTCTCGACGATCAACCTTCAATACTGTCAATTTTCCAGTGAACAACCTATACACAGTGTATGTTCGCTTACAATGCCACATCTTTGTATGTATCATTCCAAAGAGTACGTTTATATTTTCATTTGAAGTTCTCTGGTTGTAGAAGTGGCAGACGAAAGTCATTGCATTCTAATTTAATTATTCGAGGGTTGTTCCTAAAGTGAGTTTCGTTTTTTTTTTTTTTTTTTACAGCCAGAAACATTTTGACAAACAAAACACACCATATTATCATAAACGGTACCCCTTGAACTATTTTTCAATATAATCGCCATCGACATTGAGACATTTGTCATGGCGTGCGATCAGCTTGAAGAAACCACTCTGGTATAACTCGGTGCCCTGCCCTGCGATGCAAGGAATTGTCGAATAGCCTGCTACACTTCAGCATTGTCGTGGAAGTGACGTCACGAGAGAGTAAGGCTTTCAATACAGGGAATATGTGAATGTTCGATGGACAATATCGGGGCTGTAGGTCTTGTGATACAATCTCTTCCATCGCTATCACAAATGTATCAAATAGTGCAAGGTGTATAATTAATCATATCATGGTGTATTTTGTTAGGCAATAAAGTTTCATGTAAAAAAAAAACGAAACTTAACTTTCAGAGCAACCCTCGAATGCTAGTAGTATGCATATTCTATACAAAAATTCGAATTTAAAAAAAAAAAAAAAAAAAAAAAAACAGTATAATATTCTGTCATTGTTACGTAACAATATGTAAGGTCGGGTAGTTTTGATACACAAGTTCAAAATATTTTTGTATGTTTCAGGGCGTGTACGTGGGGTTCTGAGATCTATACAATATGACATCTAATGAGCATTTTTAAAAGCGTGAAAATGAAACACTTTCGAGAAAATGAGTAAAACTATTTACAGTTGAAGAACCGAACTTGTGCTGCCCTTTTTTTCTAGTAACGATTTATTATTCACTTGAAATGATTATTTTGCGAAAACTGGTAAAGCGACGTGACACTTTAATACTTAGAAACATTTAAGTCTGAGCGTTCGTAAACATTTAATACTAACATGTTGGTAAGATGCTGTAAGAGAAAGTGACTCTAGCTCTTACGCAAGTTATTTGACAGGACCACGGCCGTAGAAGAACAGGTCTGGACACTCGCCTATCTAACAATGTATTTTGCTTGACCCCCTTGTTGTTTGGCTGTAGTTCACCAAGTTACCGAGAATATTGTGTTTTATTGGCGCTGATGTTACGGCGGTCGGACTTAACTCCGCCCACTTCCTTTCCGCTAAGATAAACAATTTCTCAAAACGTAATTTTTATCTATTTATGAAATACTTTCTTCGCCCACAAATTTAAGAAAAGGCTCCAGCAATCTTTATTTACTTTATAAATTTAACAATGGAAAAAAGTGGACGGAGTTTGAGTCCGACCGCCTGGAAAACAGCGCCAAAAAGTACGACATTCTCGGTAACTTGACGAACTACAGCCAAACAACAAGGGGGTCAAGCAAAATACATTGTTAGATAGGCGAGTGTCCAGACCTGTTCTTCTACGGCCGTGCTCTTACGCAAGTTAATTGTCAGAACAAACACCTGGTGCGCAAACAGAGCCGGATGATTTGAAGTGTTAGAGCCTCAGGTATTGCTTACCACCAAATCAGTGACAAATCATTATTATTATTATTATTATTTTCGGTGTCTATAATTACCAACATGAGCTGTTGGCTCTGACATGCATCTGCATTGAAACCACTTTTTCTTTTTAGCACATTGATTAATTAGGCCTACACGTATTGAAATATCGAAATAAGCTCTGAGACAAATTTTGACCTATGAAATATATGTTTAACTGTGGTTTATTACTAACAAAGGGCGCATAGTGACGACATTTGATCAATTATGACTAGTTTTGAAAAATGAATTATTAAAGTATTAAAATGTACGAACTTACTTTCTTCAATATACTTTATTGCAGACATATTTTTACACGGTATAAAATCTCCCATCATGAACCACGTCATTAATAATATTTTTTTATATGTACGATTGTTTATTCATACTCAGTTAACCTTCGAATAAAATATAAGGCATTAAGATATACAATATTTTCATACAATTATTTTCGAATACATACACATGTCCACACATAATTGCACAAGGATGGTACAGATAAATCTTCTATTGGTTCACATGAACCCACAAAATATCGGATAGTCATGGAGGGAGCGAAATGCTTGCTAAGAAAATATTCCACTTCATAGCTACAATGAGCGATTTTTTTTTACTTGTGCAACCGTAATTATATAGTGTTTAATATTTTACAAATAGCTTATTTGTGATTGTTAGAAGATTTAGTTGTAAGGTATGCCTAAATTTTATAGTAAATAATAACATTTCGATGTGAATCTATTACCAACCCAATATCACGAAATCATACAAATGAATTTAGTGTCACATGTGGGTAAAATTATGAAGCTATATCACTTTGTCACAAATGTGATGAAGCAAGATTTTAACATTGCAATTGTTGTTGATTGTTCCAGATTGGAAGTGGCCATGCCTGCGAATGAATGTTTGCCTATCCAGACCTGACAACTGTCGACGATGCATACAAGTGTTCACCGGAATACCCACTGCTCTCGTGTGGCGATTAATTTCGAATTATAATATTATAGCTTCTCGTATACTTTAGCAAACAAAATAATTTTTTTTACTCGAGCGAGACTTAATGCAAGGTTTATGCAAGTGATATGAAAATGAACTTTATTTCTGTCAGCAAAGATTTAATTTTGGTGTGTTGACAGTAAATATGCGAGTTATTCCACTCGCACTCACCCACACTCTCTTTCACTTGTTCCCTCTCTCCCTCTGTTACTCTCCATGTCTCTCCCTTCCTCTCTTTCTCTCGCATAGTAAATCCTCACATAAATGACTGGGTTGAAAAAAAGACTATATTGTATATTTGCACATAGCTGCGTCACGCATTGTCTTCATTCCGGGAATATATACTATGTTTGTGTTTGCTTCAATCTGAGTTTTCTACAGCCTACATTTCTCATTGCAAATGTGTAATATCCAGTGACGTGTGGAATTCACTTCGGTATAAATAGTAACTTCGGAGTTCTGTAAATTAACGTGCAGTTTCAAATTTGTTAAACAAGATATAAAAGTATAAATAATTAAACCGATAAAGGCATCGTAAAATATATTACATGAATTATTTAATATCAACATATAAATTCAGGATAATAGTATATTTGTATAAATAACGTTACTATATTATTTAATTTTCTTTGTTTCCTCTATGGGGTTACATTTTTGAAGTGCCAATTAAAACAAAAAACGTTTATATTTTTTAACAAACTTTTTATGTAGTATTTGACATATTTTAAAAATGCAAATAGATAATGGTTAGTAGGTTAAATTTGGCGATTACCTAAATTTTGTAGGTAAAAATTCGAACTTGTTACATTGAAATAGCAGAATCTCTATGTAATAAAACGTGATTTTTTTGACAACGATGATTCAGGCACAGTTGCTAGGTTATCGATTCTTGGGGTTTGAAAAAATGTAATACACAAATTAACATTTTTACATAGATGCACTGAACAAAAATAATAATAATAATAAAACCACTTTTGTAGGAAAATCCGTAATTCAGATTTCTCTATTGTTCTTTTCGTAATTTTCAACACGAAATACGAAAAAATATTATGTACCTGAATATTAGCAATCCTTTATTTCTGGGTTCTCGCTTGTACGAAATGTTGACTCAGAGGGTATGTTTAGATATGCGTCACTGGAGATGTTTGCCAACATATTGCACAGGAAATTACGATGATTACAGCAGCCACGATAGAGGTGCTCTGGTAGATAACTCCAGCGAGGAGGTTCTGGTCAGTAAAATCCTCTCGGCTGGGCCGCGCGACCTGATTTATGAAGCACCGATTTATCTGCAGTCGACTAGTCTGCGAACTGGTATCGGGCCGACAGCGCGTCACCAAATTAGCAATCTGTCCTCCCTCTCCTGCCCCCTTATCATTCCATCCCCGCCAACCCCTCCTCCAACCAACCCACTTGCTGGCTTCATAATCACCTACCTACTCGTTGCAGCGGCTGCAAATTTCATCGCCAATCAGCGCGCGACACCGGAACACTTTCAGGCTCGAAGAGTGCTACATTAGCGGGAGCCATCGACCCTGTCTGGTGATCGTCCAGAAATATTTCATGTCGTCGCCATGAAACGAGGCGTTGACGTGACCCTGCCGATATCAGGGCCGTCATACACGATTTCCTCGCTTTGAAGGTAGATGATGCACTGCCTTCTCCAATTTACAGTTTTTTTTTCTATCGCGCTAAAGCATTACCCAAGTAATAACAACATCTATGACATTTCATGCTCTGAATTTTAGTTTGCATACATCTTTATAATTTGTTAGATAATAAATCACATTTCAATTTCTGGAACTATTTGTGAGATGAGAAAAAACTGTGTTTTTTCCTTCCAATAAATATCATGTAGGCCTAATACAGAAGTAATTTATTATACAACAATATTTAGGTAATGAAAAGTCAAAGGGGCCAAGCTGGCTTAGTGGTCATACAATTCGCCTCCTACCAAGGCGATCCGGGTTAGATTCCCAGCGGGGTCGGTCCCCGGGTTTTCACATGTGGGACTCGTGCCGGACGGTGCCGTTGGTCAGCGGGTTTTCACGAGGAACTCCCGTTTCCCCCACCCTTTAATTCTGGCGCTACTCCATACTCACCTCATGTCACCCCTCACCATTTCTAAATACCTCGATTTTAAGCCTTCAGGATTGCGTGTACAAATATCAATACTATAATTAAATATGATCGTGCACCATATTCCTTAAATATTGTCGATAATTCACTGGAACAATCGATACTTTATCACCTCTGTACATGTTTCCAGAAAAAATACAATTTATGGCAGTCATTCGCTGTAACACCAACATTTTGGTCTCACTGCTGATAAATTGTTTGCAGTATGGAAGGTTGAATCTTTGTGAATACGTCCGCTGCTTTGAAGATATGGTTTTCACTTTCGAACGTACATATAATTACTGTAAACGTGACAGCATCTCAAAATGTACTAACAATTGAAACTACGAAAGAAAGCACTACATTTTTTATTTTATGTATTGAGATTGCCAAATACCTGGTTTCCATTATTTTCTATGTACAAATAAAGTTTCTGTTAAACTCGTTTAATACTAGCTTGAGGTATCAACTTTTTAAAATATGTCCTTATTTAGTCTTACTGTGAAGAATGAAATAATGTAATAATATGTTAGGAATTTAAAAATTTTACTTTTTGTTGTTGTTATCTTATTGCCTACAGTTTATTAAGAACATAAAACGAAACAAATGTTTTGAATTCATTTAAGTTTAAAATTGTACGTATGCACTGAAAATTTCTGAACCTTAAGAAATTCTGTAACATTCCTTGATTAAGAGGCCACGAAGGCGTGCAGTCCCACATTAGAAAGAGAACCCATTTAGTTTGCACATAATAGCTTCTTGTACATACATATGTAAGTATTTATGTAATCTAGATTAAACTGCACTTTGTCCATTCATGTTACACATATAGGCCTATGTAGGTAGTGTCAGTGTAAGTTTAGTGTTAATTACTTGTAAATATTCCAGAGCGAAGGGTGCTACATTTATTTTTTACAATTAGACGATAGTTTCCTAGAGCCTACTGCGGGAGCGACTTGGCGGGACTTAAAGCCGAGTATGTATGTATATTTTGTACACGCTTTGCCTTTGCATGGTGCGTACGTAGCTTGTGTAAATACTGTACAGTTAACTAGCAGTTCGTACATGTTGATGAATAATTACTTTCATTGTCTTATAATATAAATATTCGGGCCTTGCCTAATGAGTGCCTGAGTTGATGCAACGTTACTTATGGTTAAATAACTGAATGTGCTTTGTTTACTGTTCCTGTGTATATCTTTGCCCGTTCAGATAATAATCGGTGAGCCCCGGATTGATCTGACAGGGCGATGATATTGCATGACATATTTATTCGCTGTTAAGTATTACTCTTCAGAGTTTAATGCTTGTTGTGTAGGATATAATTTTAATTTGTACTTAAAGTCGTAATATTCGTAAACATAAATTGTTGTGGTATTAGCGAATATTTGTAAACTATGAAGTTGTAAGTTCTTACATATTGCATATAATGTAAATTTTTGTTACTGTTATAGTTTCTCAGATGTTTAAAATATAATCGTACGGATTTACCTCTGTTTATGGGTGTGATTCGACTGAATAATTCAATAAAGACTATCTGAAGGTGGAGTGTAAAATATAAGTTGTCTGTAAAGAATGGTGTAATAAATGTTTAAATAAAATTTACCTGCATTTATTTTCGCATTCACTAACGCAATAAAAGGGTTTTATAAAGCATGCTGCATTACGAAGCACATTTTTTTACTCAAAACCTGCTTGTGTGTCATTGTTTTGAGCAAAAGTTTACAGTAGTGTGCATTGCAGTTGTATGACGTCTTGAAGCGACAAATCGCTGCTAGAGAACCATGTTGTTCTAACTCCATATTTAGAAATTTTACAGGAGAGCCATTACAAGTTTGCGGAACATACGTTTTATTTCGCAATTAAAATATTAACGCACGCTATAAATAGTGTTTATGTAATATCATATTGGGAGCCTGTTTCCAAAGTTTCAAATACTATAATGCTAAATGAATAGAATAAATTACAGTAAATGTATACATTTGCAATGGAGATAGAACAAAAAGTAGAACGATGTGGTTCTATAGCAGCGAAATGTTAAGCGTTTTTGTGCAATTTTTTGTGGTGGTTGTGTCTACAAAAGTATTTTGTTGTTAGATTATAAGTGCATTTCCAGAAAGTTAATCTCGTGGTGTCATCATGTGCAACCTAAAATCAGCTACTTGTACGAGACAGAGACAGAATGACTTGACAACAAAATTGTGACGCACGGTGAATTACATTGAGCTACACAACTTAGAATACCAGATACATATAATCATGATTTGTAACAGACACTAAAATCATTAAATTGCAATTGCTCACTCTACATTCACAGTCAACAGTAAGCGTAAAAGTTAACCTCCATCTTGAATTTTTATATTTTGTGTCGTAACTTATTCTCTGGGTATGTTTTGGAACTTTAAATTTACTCCGTAACAGAACACATATAGATGGAATTTTAGGCACCGTAAATGTATTTCCGTCATTACTGTTTTAACAGACCAAATTTCAGTAAAAAAATTCTTATTACTTTCTTAACTGCAATACGATCTGCAACAACAGCAACGGAAAATAAAGATTCATGGTGTTTAAAATTCTATCAATATGTATTCTATTCGTTAGTTGAGTTAAAGTTCCGTTAATTTAGCCAGACGAAAAGTTAATACATAAAATACAAAATTACATATGATGACTATCACTATATCATAACCCTTTTAGTGCCTGCTTTTTTCGAGGCATATATGTGAGAAATGCCATCATATTTTTTTTCAGAAATTTACAATTATTTTAAAAAATTGAAATATCTCAATACGAATAAAAGTAATAAAGATGGAAAGAATTTATACTGAGAATAAAAGTATCTCTTAATCCATTGAAAATGTAAACATGTATATTTTTTTTTCTAGAAAAGTTTATTTAAAAAAACTTCTAAAAACATCTTTCGCGCAGGCAATGAAAGCCGATATTTCGGCTCTTGGCTTTGAAAGGGTTACGAGTGTATGAGTATACAGGTCTGACGAATGTTGTACTTATGGTAAGTTTTTCATGAAGTATCTCCAATCGGCCCTAGATTGTTAACACTTCCACGTGTATAAACAGTTTACAGGGCGACAGGCCTGCCCCTTATGTGTATTACACTTAGCGGAAGTTAAACAGGTTAAGAGTGTATGAGTATACAGAAGTCTGACCAATGTTGTACTCATGGTAAGTTTTTCGTGAATTATCTCCACTCGACACTAGATTGTTAAAACTTCCACGTGTATAAACAGTTTACAGAGCAACAGGCGTGCCCCTTATGTAAATTACACTTACATGAAGTTAATCAAAATATTGCAAGCAGGACAACAATTTTATAAGTGAGCACATGTTTGGCAAACATTTCGTTGGTGGTTCAAACAAATAAGTATTTTTACAAAGGAAACATTTGACACGTGATCTACAGACACTTGACCTTGAGCACTAACCGCAGCGTCATGTTGACGGCTCTGGTTTCCTCGGTACTTCTTCTGCCATAGGCTGTACTAACTTAATTATATTTACTATGAACTAATGTTTAGCAATAAATAACACCGAATAGAACGCTATACATCACAAAGAGGAAACCTTGTTTTGTTAATACATCCAATACAATTCTTCACTGGGCTACACCTGAAAAGTAATCTCATATTAATGAAGAAACACGTTATTAAGAACTAGCCTGTTACATTTAACTTTTGTCACATGACCAAATTAAACGCTGACATATTGCAGCCGAAGATAGGGAATTGTGTACTTTAGCTGGGGTGGAGGTAACGATTTTTTTAAACAAAAAAAAAACGTTGGTCAAGGATATCGAATGTTACGGGCTGCCATATGGCGCTGTTTAATATAGAAACACACAGAAATATGCCGTCAATATTGGTATTGTATCCGTTGAAATGAAGAGTACAATGCACAGCTTAAACTCTTTTATACGAACTTTTCATTGATACATATCACACATTTAATAATTTCATATTAATTATTTAACAACATTTTAGTTTTTAGTCATGATGCCGCGTAATTTATAAATGTATGAAAAAATTTGCGTTTTTTGTGTGTGTCCTGTATATATATATATATATATATATATATATATATATATATATATATATATATATATATATATATAATTTGGAATTGGAACGCGTTTTAAATAGTAAAATAAGTGCTAATTACGTTTGAAAGTTGGTTGGGTTCAAGTTATATTGACTCAATTGTGTGTTAACTACTTCCTAATTATCTTTTGGATAGTATAGGAAGAAACTTATATAATTGTTGGAAAACGACTCATTTTATGTAATCACGTACAGGTTCACAGGTAAGGTTAGACTTTTATTATTTTCGGCTTTTTGTTAGTTTATTTTACTAAGAAGAAAGAAAAATTTCTTATCAATAAAGACGCCAGTTTAATTTTGATCTTATTAATACCGTTTATTTTGCAATATTACACAGCTCCTTCAGCTAACGAAAAATAAAAAAAAATTTAACGTTTTTGGTTGTATCAGGAGTTATAAAAGTTGTAGAGCAGTGGCTGTATTTTTAACTCGATACTTCCTATAAACGTGCAGTGGAAATTATAATACAAATGAAATTGTGTAATAAATATGAGAGTGATACAGTTGAGTCCTGGTACTTAGGAGTTGGTAAAGCCCTCTTTTTTACGAAAATAAAACGTTTAACATCAAAAGTCATAAAAATGAAATCAGGATTGCTGACGGGTATTTGATATTATTGTTTAGGTTAAAAAATTGTATCTACGTATACTATTTAATTTTGCATAATGTCAGTTATCTCAAGTAAACATGTCTAAAAAATTACGGTTACGTAGTTTATATTCGAAATATTATAATCAAGTAGGGATAGTAGCTGGCCTATGAGAACACATAGGACAATTATCACAAACGTCATAGTCACCTTCAAGTAACAACTTGCAACTGTTTATTGCCAAGCTCTTCTTGTTCACTATAGTCTATAGACAGTGCGATACCCATAAACTTGCTAAACGTATACACTCTGCTACAAATTTGCGTAGCAATATCAATATTTGGGGGAGGGGGAAATCTTTACATACATAATTTTAAAAAATTTTGTGAGAACATAGATGAAAACGCACTGTTACTGTACTGCTGGTTTCATGAATTACACAGTAAACAATTATTTGTAAATTTACCGTAACGTTGTACATGACTGTTAAGAAAGTAGGTAAGGTAAAATTGTTTCCCATACAACAATGAAAACGTTACTCTATAATCGTTAGGGAACAGTCAAATATTTGATAGTTAACAAATTCGTACAGTAACAACGCTCAACACAAGCTGAAGTATTGTCAGTGTACCGTAATCACGGGTGAATTTGGACAAGTGAGGTAACTAGAGACGTTTCGACAAAAAATATTTTTCCCACATAAGGTAGCACTGAGTAAAGAAATTAATTTGTGATAAATTTCAAATCATGATTGTCTACATGGAAATAAATTCATATTTACAGACAGTTGACACACATAAGAAGCAGAGTTTGTTTATAAAAGGGTCCCACGTGTCCCAAGTCACTTCATAGCCCCATCTTACGGTACCATATTGTGTCTGGGCTAATAACTTCCATTTATATGTAGCAATTTCTTTACAATGTACAGTGCACGGCGCGCAGGCTAGATTGCGTAACTGTGGAATGCATTACAGGCCGGAAAATGTCGCGTGTTCACTGACGTGTAGTCGAGTCTCCAAGAATATTTGTGTTGTGAATGTATTATCAGTTGAGCCGCGATTTTATGGCGAAAAATTTTTTGCAACATTTGGTTTCGATGCGTCATGTGCACACCTGCAGCTCTGCTACATCGTCTGTGGTTGGATGATTTTACCCTCACTTGCCTTGGCAAATTATAGACGTACGGAGTCACAGTAATCTTATTCTGATTGGTGCAGTCAAATGAGAAACGTGTCTGAACAAAGACACGCTGCCAATAACCTTGGAACAGAACTGCCGATGTGCACGTGAGTCACTGAAACAAAGTGGGGCAAAAATATTTTCGCGACAAAATCGTGGCCCTAATTATCAGTTGTTTATTAGTTGCTCGCTGACACAGTGAAATGTGCCTGTATTCAGTCAAAGTTTTATTATTGTTTCAACTACTTCTTGGAAGTGGCGAGTAAGTCAACGGCCAATTGTGAATGTGATGCAGTCCTATAGTTGCTGGAACTCTAGCACGCGTCTGAAAGAAAACGCGAATTTTTCAGGTCTCTAGTTATGCTAAATCGATAGAGCCGCGATTTTATGGCGAAAAGATTTTTGCAACATTTGGTTTCGATGCATCATGTGCACACCTGCAGCTCTGCTACATCGTCTGTGGTTGGATGATTTTACCCTCACTTTCCTTGGCAAATTATAGATGTACAGACTCACGATAATCTTATTCTGATTGGTGCAGTCAAATGAGAAACGTGTCTGAACAAAGACACGCTGCCAATAACCTTGGAACAGAACTGCCGATGTGCACGTGATTCACTGAAACAAAGTGGGGCAAAAATCTTTTCGCGACAAAATCGTGGCCCTATACATCGAATATTGACTACCGACCAATTAAAAACGACTAGTGTGTTGTGTGGTCACCAAAACCACTTCTGCGTTCCACAGTATAACTATCCGGCCCGCTTGATATACACTATAATGCTAATAGTACTAATTCGGATTCATATATACACGCACATACATACATACTTTTTGTTTTTGCAGATGTAAAAAAATTTCCTCCAAAATATTGACAAGCAATTTTGCAACGTCCTTTAATTTGTTTAAATTACCTTCAGTAAATTTTTAAATACAGTTGTCTTTAGGTAACGTCAGCCACAATGTAAAAACAGTGTCCTGCAAGTGACGTAACAAATTTTTCTCCCAGGTCCACTTCAGAACTAAACTTGTTGACTGATATCAGGCCAAACATTTATGATATACCTAACAGCATACTGTACACCCGTAGGGGAAAAAAGACAATTACTTTTCATTTGAAACCTACGAGGTAACAGTGACATATTTGTCACACACACGCAACCACTCTTTTTTTTCTTTTTACACATGTCTTCCTCTCTGATAATGTCGTTTCCTTCCGTTAGTTATAATTACTAACAGCAAAGTGAGTATGTTTGATGACCGATATAGTTATTACTCTGTAGTTTGTTAAAACCAATATAGAGGTATACGGATTCGATGCAGTGTGCAGAATTCAGTCATAAAACTAAAGTCGTGATAAAACGTATTTTATTACATTATTCTTCACGACAAACTAATCATAAAAATGTATTCACTTTACTGTGGACACGATGTAACCAAGTCGGCGGAAACTGTGGCCGCAAACCCGCTGCCGAAAATTGGGCGATAGCTTGTTAAGAACTACACAGCAACATGTGACAGCGCCTACAACCGCTACTGGCATCAGTGGAGAGGAAGAAAATGTTCCAGCCGGTCACACAATACAGTCTGTTCACTATAAACTGAAAATATTTTAATAATTATTAAAATAAATTATTACACCATAAACAAATTTTTGTACTTTTACAAGGAAAATCCTTGGAAATCAAGTTGCCAAAGAAATTCCTTGTAAAACTACAAGGGTAGTCCTTGTAATAAAATACAATGTATCAGTTTGTAAAATTCCAAGGACTAGCCTTGTAGCTGTACATCCAATAAGGCAAAAAATTAATTTAAATGTTTATTGTAGTACATTAATAACATTGAACTTATTTATCAAATAACTATTGAATAAAGGACGTTTACATGCAATTGTTTAAAAAAAACATCCTCTGGAAGTGCTAAGTTACGAACCACTATACCCACGCTCAGAACCTTCGCATTTTACCACTACTCACCGTGACTTCTGTGCCACTAAGTCTTAATTTATTTATATACATTCAACGCACAATTCAGTAACAGTTTTTTTTAAAGCACACAATTAACATAAACATTCACTTTATTTCAGAGGTTGTGATCTTTGCATAACTAATATCCGGCAAAGATTTTTGTAGGCTACACATTTTTTTCTAATTTTTTTGCAAACAAAATAATTTTAACATTATAAACTAAAAATTTTACGCTGAAAATTTGTTTAATATTTACAAAAGTTTGTACAACTACGAAGAAGTGCCTTGTCATGTTTTACAAAATTATTTACAGTGCTGGTACTGTCGGTATAGGTACAAAGAATTCCTTTGTAGTATTACAAAGTTTACCTTCGTAACTTCATTAACTAATGATTTTACAAATAAATATTTTGTACTTTTACAAGGCTTTGTAAAAGCACAAAAAACCCTTATAAATTTTACGAAAAATTTTTAGAGTGTATACTCAACTCGTTATCACGTGTGTTTTTGTGCTACAAATTCTCGTGAACATTACTATGTGACTAAAATAAACAGTAGTGAATCACTTAAATGCACACAAAAGTGGCATCAGATGTTACATAATCACACATAATCTCTATAAAGTAAATCAATAGAACATGACAGTCATAGAGGTTTATTACGTTTTATGATAGTTGCTCTAAAAATTAATTTAAAAAATATTGACATTCATTACTTATTTACACAAAAGATAATAGTGTCCTACCATAATATGTTTTTGCACACTGTTACGATTACCAAGAGCCTCGCCTGGAGGACGGGCTAACGATGACGGCAGTGCGATCAGGTCAGTGTTGTACAAGACAAGGCCTCAGCGATTCTCCCCACCTACACTGAAGTGTGGTAATATAATGCAATGTATTGGGGGAATCGGGGTCTGTCTCCTTCAAGCCTTCCAGCCGTCACCACCTCGCCAGGATGGTCCTGGGTCGACACCCACGACGTGCCGCCGTCCGTCGATAGCCAACACAGTCAACATCAGCCTCCGGCATCACGCTAACGGTGAGGTCTCAGGGGTCCGAAGGGTCACCTAACATAGAGTATAGTATAAACATAACATAACTAAATAAACAGCCGCTCCCTCCCCTCTATTCTGTAGTATTCCGTAGTCTAAACTATGTAAAGTAAAGCCACCGTAATTAGTTTAACATATTACGTTAACCGAAATCCTCACCCTTAACTTAACTTAACTAATTTCAGTATAAAGTGCCTACCTCTGACTACAGCCACCCAACGACTTTAAATTATGCGTAAAACGACTTAAAATAATCATTTCATAAGAATGGTGGAGGCTTGTGTCCTTCCCCACCTCTCATTGCTAAACCACCATTTCCAAATTAACTAATTAATTATTTAGTCACATAATTAATTTAATTACCCCACACACCTGTGAAATCGCATATAATTTAGTAAAATTAAAATCGCAGTGCCAAAATGTATTAATTATAACCACGTGATCAACTTAAAATAATTTTAAATGCTTATTGAATTTAATTTAGAAAATAATTATTCCCTAAATCAGTAAAAATATAAAATTATTTTAATTTGTACGCCTTGTGTTTAACATTATAATAAACGAATAGTACTTTATACATCCTAAACATAATTTTTGCATAATTTTATAAATAGCATATAATTTTGCAATAATCAAATTTATTGTCTTAAATCCACTGTGAGCTCCGTAAATAACTTAGCTTGGATGAAATAAAGATGCAATTTTTTACACAACCCTTTAATAGTACTATAACTGATTTTATGCATTATCTTTAAAATATATATATAATTTTAGTTGAACACAATATTTATTAGATAAGTAAGCAGTTTGTCGCTCCCGAGAGCACTTGCATGCAGTTATTTTATTCACAGAGTTCTGATATTTCATAGATTTTAATATTCAACTGGAAGGTTGTACAGTATTATTCACCGTCTCATGATAGGCAACCACAGTACTCGAACGTCACTTGAACGTGCGAGTAGAGCACGGTCGACGGCGGCCCAATTACAATGAATTCGCAACGTGTGCACTGAACACACACCAACGCGTCGCGCGACGCACCCCGCCGGATTCTTGCCCCGTCCATACTCCAGTACAGCTATCTTAGTTTAATTAGAATATTTTTCATTTCAATATTATTTTACTATCACATTTCCATGGGAGATGAGGCAACACGAGGACTAAGAATGAGAGTCGTTGTGTTCATTCAGAAGTGTGGTCCAGGACTTAGCCAATCTTGAGGTAGCAGATGTAAAACACCTGTTACAGCAGCAGGAACGTACGTATATGACAGGTGATATAACTTTGAGGTAGGAGGCTATACAGTAGAGTGAGTTCTCATTATTAGGAGAACCCTTCTGCTCGTCTTCATTTTTCTTCGATTTGTACCTCAGGCGTGCGAATTTGGTCTCTGTGGATTAGTCGCAAAGAGGGGCCGCCCTTTTGCTCTACTGGCCAAGCAGGCAGAATGAGCAATTTTGGACTTTCAGCTGTGCGTCCATGGATGCGACACAGTTGAACTTTGGGCAGCTGTACCTGAGTACGACTAGCCTCCGATCCACTATTGTGAGCTAGAGAGCCAATATTTCCCTTGTGTTCGTCCCGTAATTTCTCCTGACTACGTAATTTTTTTATGTAACTCTCTCTTACTACCTCTTTACTCAGCATTTCAGATATGAGATAATCCCATAACAATGTAAAATAATTTACTCCATAGGTATCACAGCATACTTATAATATAATAGTAAATAGACGATAGTTATTATATAAATAATACACAGACGCGCACACGGTAGGTTAATATAACATTTTAAATAATACAAGCAGTATTGATACCCACATTACTTAGAGTAAAATTAATAATGATAAACGGTACGTTCAAATATATCCATCCCCTTCCCTATAGCATAAATGATAGTAATTCGCTTGGAGCAGACCAATATCGGAGATCAAGTTAGAAATTTTGTGACGTAATAATGAGGGAGAGTTTTTATGTACCTAGTCTTAATATATAAAATGAAGTGTCCTGACTGACACACTCACTCATCAACGCACAGTCAAAAAACCGCTAACAGCTGGACCTAGAACCATGAAATTTTGAGGGAAGCTTCCCATTGCCCCGTAGGCATCCACTAAGGAAAAAAATTTCGAAATTTGATAATTAAGGGGACCGCCTACACAGCGCCTTAGTAGCCGTTCGACCTCATGGACGTGGAGTTTTCCCCCACAAAAAACGGGATTGGGTCAACCCCTGTTGTGGAGAAGGTTGTCTCTCGCTCTCTCGGCTCGGTCTCGCGAATCCTTCAATTTTCCACAACACTGGCTGCATATTTGCGCAGGACACATATTACAAGAACAAGAATTCCTCAAAATTTTCAGTTGTTACAAGGTACAAACAGTCATGGGATCTACTAAGGTTAAATGGTTTTAAGTAGATATAACAAAAAATAACGGCATTACAAAAGCCGGAAAAGGCACTAATTTGGAATGTTAAGGCCCTATTTTCTAATTACTTAAGAAGCTGATAGAACTGAAACCATTTATCCTTAGAGTGAGGTACCTTAATATATTTTATATGTCAAACACACAACCTCACAACTAATATTTTCTGTGAAAAAACCGTTTCTCCTGAACCTCTACATCACAACTTTTATGGCAGGTAGGCGGGCCCCTTATGGGGGTGAAAAAGTGATGAAATATGTTTTAAAATAATCCCTGATACCTCATTAACCGGAGAAGCTATGATAAATGTTTTATCTTCAATATATTGGCCAAAGAAACTTTTTTTTTGTAAATATTTCAGTTTTGCGAAATTCGAAAATTGATGGGGTGAAAAGCCGTAATACGTATTTTTCATTAATCCGTGATTTCTCCTTAACCATTTTAAATACTGAGATGACTTTTTCTTTAAAATTTTACTTATGTAAATTTCTAAAAATAATTGTTGTTTCGAAATTCGTCCTTAAAAGATCTTAAAAAAAAAAACACGTGTTTTAAATTAATCCCACTTATATCCTAAACCAGTTGAAATATAGATATGGTTTTTGCTTTAAAATAAATCTTACGTAAATATCAAAAAAGAATTTCAGGATTTTTCGAAATTCGTCCTTGAAGCTGTTAAAAAATGAAATGTGTTTGCAAATAATTTTAAAAAATAATAAAATGTGTTTGCAAATAGTCATCTGTACCGCTAATACCCGTTGAGATATCAAGATGATTTTTTGATAAGAATGCAGTTTATGTAAATATCTAAAAATGAAATTCAGGATTTTATAAAATTCGAAAATTAAGGATGTGAAAATCGTAAAATGATAGTCTCCCGAAAAAAGAGAATGATCATGGAGAAATAATTCAACAGTGGTTTTTTTTTCAAACCTACTCATAAATAAATCTTCTTTAGATTGTAGCCTGTACATACGAAAGAATTATCATAGCCTGCCTTTAATCATTCACCCAGGTATTTTATAATGTTTGTGGTGTGGGAGGAGTGAGTTTACGGGTTCGCATCCCGTGCAAGATTTTGCGATGGGAGTTACTATGACATTATACGAACATATTGCGCGCTCTTTCCACTGTGCTAAGACAATTTATAGTTCAATGTTATTGAGTACGCTAGCTGTTAAATGCCTTCATCACATATTTTATCCAGAGTAACTGTTTACATTACATAATTTCACGCGGGCAAAGCCGCAGCCGGGCAGCTATTTTATAGAGAAATAAAGATGAATTAAAAATAGTGATGTTCTGCAATTAAAGTACGCTCAGCGAAGTGGACTGGATAAAGTTGTTTGTATGTGTTCTTTTAAAGATGCACAGAGAATAAAGTAACACCATCAATTAATACATAATAAACAGTTAGTTACGCTTTTCTATAGTACACGCGGGCGAAGCCGCAAAGGGACAGCTAGTTTCTGTTTGAGTTATTTCTCGCTGCACGTTCTTGCTTTTCGGATCGTCTGCCTTGAAATTTTACAAACATAGTTTCATTCTTAGTAATCAAGTTATCTTAAAAATTAAAAAAAAACGTACATATAATATTTTTAATAATCATGAAAGCATTACTCGGACGCGAACAACAACTCAATATCTCTACTGGTTAGATAGATATCATAGATTGATGGAAAACAAACTTTGTGCCTTTTCACCCTTTTGGGTGACGAATTTCGAGATATTTTTAATTCACACCTTAGAAATTTTTATAAGTATCCAATTGAAGTGCAAATCATGACGGTAGCCCATTCAGTTGAATCAAAACCGATCATATAATAAAAATCACAAATGACCACTGCACGGTACTGAGAGTTCGAATTTCGAAAAATCTAAAAGAACTGTTCTGCAATCATTTCTGTAATCATCATCTTGTAGAAAACATTAACTGTATATCTCGGCGGGTTCGATAGATATCGAGGATTTATCTAAAACACATTCAAGGTCTTTTCATATCCTAAGAGAGTGAATTTCGAAAAACCCTTTGCTCACGTTTTATAATATTTTATTTGTGCCTCTTGGATGTGAAAAAAAAAAAAAAGACAATAGCCCGCTGAACTCAAGATATATCGACGATTAATTAAAAAAACATTTCACCACTTTTCACCCCTTTTCAACTCCTTAGGTGGCGAATTTCGATTATTCATGATATTTATTTTCAGATAAGTTATATGAGTGAGCATCGATCATAAACATAAATCACGTCACTATATAAAAATGAATGGGATTGATATATATCAATTGTGAATCGAAAACATAATTTACCCCTTTTCTTACCGCTTTGAAGCAGAATTCTAAAAATATATTTTAAAGGTATTTAGATATTTACATACACATATGCATCAATCTAAAGCAACACAACACTTCGATATCTGGGTTTGTTCTATAGATATGGAGGAAAAATCGAAAACACATTTCACGTATTTTTAATCGCCTTAACTCAAGAATTTCAAATCTTCTTAGAGTTCTGTCATAGATATTCGTATACGTAACCAATTCAAGTAAAATTCACGACGATAGTCAATTGTATTTCTGTGATACAGACGATTTATGAAAAACACAATTTACCTCTTTTTACTGCTTGGGGGTTGAATTTAAAAAATCCTAAAACGGCTTGTTGTGTATTTACGTAAGTAACATTTTGAATTGAAAACCAATTCTCTATCCCGAAGGATTCGAGAGATATCGACAGCTGATCGGAAACACGTTTAAGGTCTTTTGATTCCCTTCAAGGTTAGAAAAATCCTTAAATTGGCGTATATGTTCTTTTATACGTGCCTTATTAAATTAAAAATCATGATTATAGGTCGACGGGATCTATCTCTATCGACGTTTCTTCGAAAATACATTTCACTCCTTTTCACACCGTTAGAGGTCGAATTTCAAAAAATCCCTCCTTAGCGCTCGCCTACGACCTGAGGGGAACGTATACAAAAAATTTCACGATTCAAGGTCCAGTGGTTTAGGCTGCAGTTTCATATGTCAGTCTGCAGTGTTCTCTTTAATATACATAGATTACTGGATTAAAATCGTAAAATAAGTATCAAAAAACGGTCCTCCAATCGCATCAGTGACAGCGAAGCAGACGTTCATGTCGTTCAGTCAGACATAGAATATTTCCGCGAAATTCTCGCTTCCTGTAGTTATATTACATTTTAGTTTTTGTAATTGTCTTGTAAACATTTCGCAAACCCTCGTAGTTCGAAACAGCTTTTTAAACCACGAAACATATAGTTAAATATTCGTCCTTTTTATGGGTTGTTTTTCTTGCCATTAAGCCTAATAAAATGCCATTTTTATTTTCAAAGTAATTCATTTTTTAAATATAGTCGGTACTTTTGAGATTTTTGTGTTGTTGGTCACGTCATGCTTATCGACAATGTTTTGCACTGAGAAAAAAATTTTGTTGATGCAAACAAAATTTGTTTGAATCAACCAAATCATTTGTTTACAGAGGGGCAACGAAATATTTGTTTGCTTGTACCAAATTATTTTGTTCCCTCGATTTGTTTGAGGCAAATAGCTGAATTTTGTTAGGAGTACTAAATATTTAGTTGGTCATAAAAATATTTCGTTGGACATATTAAATGCGCATACAATATTTTAAGAACTAAAAAGATTATATTTTATAAACTTGGAAA